>JAPYZK010001070.1:0-19968 GCA_030522785.1 Platygaster equestris | reverse complement strand
TGGGTGTACACTGGTGTGCAAATTAAAAAAACTTGGAATGTTTTTCTTCAAAAACAATGTTTCGTGAAAATTTAAAAATTTCACATTTTTCTTGAAAATTTGGATAATTTTTTGGATTCCTAACATTTTGTATTTTTACGATCAATTATTGTGCTAACATCCGCTTGAAATGAAATTCATACTGCGAGCGCGGTTCAAAAAGTGCTGCAGAGCGCCGCCTGAATGGACCAGGATGAATTACAAAAAGTGGCTAAACAATTCCTAATTCCTATGAAGAGTACCACCCCTGAAATAGTCAACTTTGGGAAGTTGGCAATACTGAACATCTCTCAGACACAAAAGAGCACGACAGTAATTTATGTGCTCAGAAAAAACCGTTAACGCCCCCTCGCGCCCCCACAACCGCAACCGCATTTTTGAGGTTTACATACACAGGACTTGTGCGTTTTGAAACTTGTTGTCACGGTTATCATTGTTTTGACAGCGCGTTTACCATTTTTGTTTCGGAAAAACAGTGTTGTCGCGGTGCCAAGTGAATCGTTTTTCGCTATATGGGCTGTTTTTGCTTCGTTCCGAGAGTAACGGTGTCGTGAGAATTAGGTAAAAAGTTTCTCTAGATTCGCGCTGACAATGCCCACCCCTCCGCGTCATTCCACCCCGGGTTTTTGCGATGAGGTAATAATGCGTGTTTTAGAGATCATTAATTGTTTCCCGCCATTCGAGCTGTTTTTGTTACGTTTCGGGCGTGATTATGTCGCAAGAAATCAGGAAAAAGTTTATTTGCTTTCGCGCCAAGATTTCCTACATACTATGTACGTGCTACTACTGTTCCAGTACCATTTTTTCCTCGGGTTTTCGCGACGACTTAATTATGTGTTTTCGGAATGATGAATTTTTTTCGCGCTTGTAAGATGCCTTATTTTCAACCCTGATGCGAGGACAACATGGGAAAAATACGTATTTGCACTTGTTCGCCCTTTCCAGAAAAACGTATGTGAGTCTAAATTTGTTGTTGTTTTTTATAGCATTAGTTGCGAGTGCGAAAATATGTGCCCGATAATCGAACACCCCCCAAAAATTATTCGCTGTTGTAGTTGAGTACAACAAGTAGTTTTGTCAAATATCAGCATTGTACGATACTTTGTTTGACTCAAAATCGGCGATAAAATATTTTAAATAATATGTCAATTAATCGATGTATAATTCGATTTAGTCGCCATGAAATTCGATTTAGTCGACATGAAATTCTATTTCGTCGACATGAAATTTAACTAGGTCGCCATGAAATTTGACTCGCTCGCAATGAAATTTGATTCTCGCGCCATAAAATTTGACTCTAGACGACCGAAATTCCTCCTTATGGAGTTGATAAAAAAAACTCGCCGATTAGCATGTAATCGAAAATATTATTATAATATTTAATATTATGAAAATATTATCATATTATAATATTTCGCACAAAATATTGTGCGAAAATAGAAATTTTCGCACAATATTAGCTTGTAATCCGCATAAAATGTTTGAATATTCCGCTGCCGAATAGGTATCGTGTGGGGTGCAGGTCGATGGACCCGCAAAATGAACATGGGACTTTTCGCCCCCCGCGAAAAAATTCTCTTCCGCGTGTTTGAGCCCGCGGGTGAAAGCCCCTGGAGCGACATCAACGCAACCAGCGGTCCTTTTCTCTACCGTATGTCCTCTAAGTCTCCTCCTTGCCTTCTCTTTTTAAGGAGCATTACTTTACTCTTCTCTTAGAGACCGCGACGTCGCATCACGCGCGATTCTCTTAACCGGTTCGCAGCTGTTGTTCCGGGGGCCCGAACAGCGGCGTGGGGCCCGAAGGCCCCGCAGTCCTTTCCTCGCCGCGCACGTGATCGAGAGTGAACGCGCGCCGATTGCGAAACAGCGCGCGAGATGCGCGATCCGCGACTTTCACCGCTTTTCCAGCGGCGCTTTAATTGATATTTATTGTAAAATTTCAATAGTTTCGCGAAAAGTGCGGGGCATGTCGGGTCTCGGAGCCGCGGACGGGCGATTATGGCACAGGATCAGCCGAAAGCTCGCCGCTCCGTTGCAGCCAAGGTAGATTAGGGATAATTATTTTTCGGAAGAATTTCCCGGGACGTAAAAAATTTTTAGATCACCCGAAACCCTCATGAATGGAATTGTGCATGTCCGAAAATCTACGGTAATTTTCGAGAAGGAAAAATTAAAACAACTGTTTGTCATCAGGACTGGTCCAGAATTCGCAAGAATGTTCCAAATCCATGAAAATTTTCTGAGACCCTTGAAAGTAGAGGGGCGTACTTTTGAAACTTTGTGACCATTTTAAATGTTTATAGAAAAGACAGACAGTTCTTTGTTCAGTACACAAATTGTTCATTAATCCAGGGGTCCAATGCATGTTTAGAATTGATATCGTTTGAAAATAGACGATAATACGCGGAGTATCTCTTTTCAGTCGTTTGAGGAACGTGTTTCAAAGAATCACATGTTCTGTTTCAACCGGCAAATTTTCACAATCATTAAAGATTTGCAATATTTTTGCGGAAAATGACTTTCTAGTGAATAAATCGTTCCATTTATTTCGACTTTTTTTCATCTCTTTCAATTACGTTCTGTAAACCCAACGTTTTTCAGTTGACCCCGGAATTTTGTGTTTTATTATTTATTTTGCTAATCGATTTTATCGTTTTTTGAAACATGATACGCGTCGCTTCATTTGAAAATATACGACGTCCTTGACAACGCCTTCGTAATTTGTCTCCTTTTCTGTACTTTTCTTGTCTCGTTTATCGTATTATATTCTTTCACGGCTTTGCCTCAAGCCATTCGAAGGCATATTTGTGGTCGACATCGTCGACATCATCGAGTAAGCGACGTGTCATATTTAAGGGAAATCGTCACGAAATCCAACTCACCTTTGTTTTTTTCACCAACGCTGAACACAAATATTTCTCCTTCGGCGATGAAAATTAAAATCGAAGGATATTTGAATTCCGCGCCGAACCCGAAGCTCGTAAAATCGAACAGCTCACATTTTTTCGATAATTTACGGTTTTTGCGGTCTTGAGCAATATTCCGTGTGAGAAAGTTTTGTTTCGAGGTAACAAAGTAGGAAATTATAAATTTTTCTTTTTATATCTTTGGGTTTCTGATGAAGAAATTTCGAAAAAATTGGTTGACAACTTCCAATCAAAATGGTCAGCGACTACATATTAATTTTCCTGGCAGTTCTTTTTTTTGTCTTATATGTTTGCCTATATTTATTCGATTTTGAAGTTCCGAAGAATTTGAATGATTTTCTCAACATTTGGAGGTTTCGGAAATTTTGGAACTTTTGCACTTTCAGAATCTTAAAGTTACGAGAATTTCATAAAGTTTCAAAGTTTTGAAGTAGTTTCAAGTTTAGAAGTTGTTAAGTTCTAGAATTTTCACAAATTCGAGACTCGACAGTTTGCAAATTAAAATTTTTGAAGTTCTGGGGTCATGAAGCTTTGACGATCTGGCACGAATGTTGAAATTTGAAAGTATTTTTTGAGTTTTGAAGTTTTGAACTTTCAAAGTTTTCGAGAATTTATGATGAGAATTTCAAAATTTGGAACAGTTTTGGAGTTTGATTGTTTTCAATTTTTTACATACGTTCTCAAAGTTTCGAGAATTCCGAAAGCTCTGAAATTCCGGTAAATTTCGTAGTTTCAAAACTCGGAGTTGAATAATTTTGTGAAATATTCGTGTTTCGAATTCTTGGACATTTTGGAAATTTCGGAGTTTTGGAAATTTTAAGTTTCGAAAAATTACGTTTTACTGAAAATATGTTCCATTAAAGCAATTTTGTTTGTAGGCAGTAAATCATTCGAACACTTTTCAAACATCAGCTGTCCGGAAAAAAAAGACATTAATATTCTGGAAAACGTAGAAATTGCGTAATATTTCAAAATAAAAAATGCGCAGCAACTGTAAGATTTTTGAAAATGGCTAGATTTTTTCACGAGTGGACAAGGAGAACTGGATTTCAGCAGGATCTCCCTTTCTGCCTCTCTTGAAATTCCCGATAACGAAAGTAACGTTTTCGAAAGTAGCCATTAATGATAACCCCCACGAGAGGGATTAACATACAGCTTTTTTCGACGTGTTTTATTGTAGTTTCGCGCGCCCGTTAATGGACGAGCGTCGATCACTAAAATGTCGCGTTGCTTGAGTGCCACTTCTTGCGGGAGTTATGTACTCGCGACCTCCCGCAAAAAGCGCAGATTCAACTCGCGACTTCGATTCCCTATGCCGACTCACTTTCCACGTTGCAATAGGAATTTTGACATAAAAATCGCTTTTCCGGCATATTGTGCTACTTCCATAATTTGATTGTAAAATTCTCCTGGATTATCAAAGAACTTCAGATAGCACTGAATGTTTTTTAAAAGTTTGCGAATCATTCTCAGTTTTGAACATTTACGACGATACATTCTAAAAGCTCCGAAAAATCTTCTGGATTTCGAGGAATCGAAAAATTGAATACAATATCTTTTTTCAAAGAAGTTCTTATAAGCTCTTGTGATAATAAATTAACATTTTAAAAGTGTTCAATGTTTATGAGAAGTTATACACCGGATAATCTCCAGAGGTAAGATATATCCGCAAAAGTCAGAATATCTGAAGACAAGTGATGGATATTTTGAGGAACAGTTGATAAACTAGTTAGCTAGGCTATGTAAGGTCAGATCATGGCATCGATGAACAGTTGACGCCATATATGATCGTAGGTAGAATCATACATGACGGATCATTATACACGACGCCCATATATGAACATTCATAGTCCTGAATGTATGAGGAATTCTTCTCTGAATAACCCAAAGAAATGCAAAAATGATAAATGAATGAACGCGATCGGTTACGAAGATGAAACGTTCTGGTCGTTCTGGACCGTCATTATATGCGGTAGCAAAGGCGAGCGATAAGATACGGATCGTGTCCCCGGGCCACAATTTGGGGAATTCGGGAATCACATCATGAAACACATCTTCTCATTACGACGACGATCCGTAATTTCGCGATGATTGAAGCATTTATATTTCATTATTCGGCTATGAATAATGCATGCTTCGTGCCTCGGAAGCTGATTAATCGGCGATATTCTCTCGTACCGAGATACGATCGCGCATTCATCATCCGGATAAATTGATGAATGTTGTTTGTCGCGAAAAATGACGTTTAAAAATTTTTTTCTCTTCATTCTGAACCCACTCTCTGAATCTAAAACAGTGAAGTTGTCAATTATTTCGGAAATAGAACGAAAGTTTACTGATTTCTCAGTAAATGGAATTTGCGTACAGATCGGAATATATTGCATTTATTTGTAAATCGATTTTTCATGAAATGGATCAAGGATACGTTTTCCAAGTCCTTTTTTTAGAGCTTTTGTTAATAATTCATTGATAAAATCAAGAATTCCAAGACATTTCGGCTTTGCTAGATCCTCTTAAAATTTGTCTAGCCCTTAAGAGTTCTCTTGAGGAAACTGTAACCTTATTGGAAACGTCCACTCATCTGCATCAAAAGAAGATTTTATCCAAGGGATTTGTTTTTCGAGAGCTCTGTTATATGAACGAACAATCGCTGAAAATTGGTGAACGTCAAGAGAACTGTTTTCTGAATGAAATTTGCGTGTTATAAGGAAGTGGATATCGAATGTTCGAGCGGAAACTGCTGAACCGAAATGCGAGGTTCGTTGAGCCGTGCGGAAAGTGAAGTGATAGGAGACATTTAACGAGCCAGTCACACAGAAAAACTCAGAAAAAATTTTTTCCGAAGCTTCAAGTTCGATGGCGAATTTGGCGATTGTTCGATTTTTTGAATGATGGCTCCAAATCATGAGTCGTTTTAAGTGCATGTGAAGGCAACGTAAAAGTCACTTATCTATTCTTATGAGCTTGCGAAATCAAAAATAATTAAATTATCGTCAGACGTCCCAATTATCCAACGCACCATGCAAAAAAGTTCCCCTTTCGGAACAAACATAATCGACGTCATTTTTTCGAACAAAAAACTCGTCGTGTTTATGGAAAGCCCAATTAGCGCAGGAAATAACGCGACTCGATGCAACTCTTTCCTTCATTGGCCCATTGTCATGGAACGAAATCTGTCGCGGAGTTAGCGAGATTTAGGGGGAAAAGTACGTATAATAATCGGGGTGCAATTAATGGGCACAATGACACTCGGGGATATCGCGCACGAAAAGGAAGACGAGCCGGAACAATAAAGGAAAAGGCCTGTCGAGGCAACGACAAGAATTTCATTTTCCTTTTTCCGCACCGAGCGAAAACCCCGCTCGCTCGCCAAGACACGACGCTATGTCCTTTAGGCTCGCCGTTTCCTTCCTCGACAGTCAATTTGCTCGACGATTCTTTTACCAACAGCCCCGAGATTTGATTTTCCAGCTCGACCCAATTTCGCCTTATTTTTTCTCTTTTTTTTACGGTTCGCTTATTCGGAGAATTTCTGGGATGAATTGCAAAAGAATTTGAAAACAGGCGTAATGACAGTTCTAGAAGTATGACGTTTTTTCTCAGGTTTTATTGCAGAGTTTATGTTTGTTCGTTTTGGAATTTTTATTTTCGATAAAACGGAAAATATTCTCCATAATGTTCGATTATTATTACGTATCATGATTAAGTAATGAGCTTAAAAAATTCTACGAAAATTCCGTGGCGGATATAGGATTAAATCTTGGGGGGGGGGGGGGAGGCTTTGGTTTCTTGACTAAATCTTTAAAAAAGCGAATAACGATTATTCATCAGTATCATATGAGTAAGAATTCATTTACAGAGTTAGACTCAATTTACAATTCAGAGTTAGAGAGTTTTGTTATGTCGAAATTGAAAATTTTCAATTTGGCTTCAATTAATTAATTGATTCAATTTAATCTAATGCAAAAATGACGCAATTCTTGAATTATAACTCCAAAAAACATGTATTTTTGGAATTTTTGAAGTTTTAGACGTTTTAAAAGTTTGAAAATTTTGCATTTTCGAAGTTTAGAAGTCTGAAAATATGAAACAATATTTTTAGATTGAAAAGTTTTATAGAAACGTTTTGAGTTAATGATGAACTGCGGAAATTATAATGACAGAATTCCCTATTTTTTGAAGTGTAAAATTTTATAGATTGATATCATTCATGTGTATATTTCATTATTTTAATATTTTAATCAATAGTTTTGCAATGAATTAACTTGTCGATTTTCCAATTTTTGTGTATTGTAATCATATTTGAAAAAAGAACAAGGTTTGAAAAATTACACTTTTGAATTTCAGAATTTGTACCTATAACTCAGAATTTCCGAAATTTCAAGTTGAAAAATTCCAAAAATATATCGTAATGTTGACGATTCATATTTCCGAAAATTCTAGATTTAAATATTTGAATCTTTAGATCCAAACATTTCAAGATTGAACAAACTGAACAGTTCGAAACTTCGAAATACTTTGGTAAAAACAGTGGAATTTTGAATAATTTAAAATGTGTATTTTCGAGAATTCCAAATCCCCAAAATTTCATTTTACGTGTGAAATGTAAGAATGTTGATTTTGGGAATATCAAACAAATTCGACGTTCGGCAACTTTCAAATATTTTTGTGAACTTCGAATTTGTGATTTGTGATTTTAGAATTCGAAACCTTGAAAATTTCACTTCTTAAGGTTCGAGATTTACCTCCGAAATTTTCAATATTTAAACGACTTTCTTCATTCGGAAACTTTCGAATTCATTACATATATTTCACTGTACTGAAACCATAACATCTAAAAAATTCAGAATTGAAGATTACCAACTTTGAGAATTCAAAATCCGAAAAATTCCATTGTTGATTGAAATGCACTCCTGGTTGTCTTAGAAATTCAGATTTTTGGGAGTTTTTTCAGCGGTTTTTATACTATTTTAGTCCGAAACTAAACACACATGGAATTACCTCTGCTCAATCACTACTGAATCGGAGCCAATATCTTCAAAGAATTCAATTTACCTAAAAGCTTTACTCGATGAAAATAATTTTCCATATCATGCACGGAAACGTGCTTCGCATGAAATTTAAATACGAAATTACTTTACTCTTCCCTTTTCCACATCGCGTAAACATCGACTTTTCCGCCTTTGATTCATTTATGTATAACGTCTTTTTTTCTGTTTATTTTCAGTACATGGGTTCCTTTTCGGTAAAAAGTCCGGAGTGCCGTGTGGAGTTCGTACGTTCCCAACTGGAATTGCTGAGGGTGAGTTAACGTCCGTAAAACATATTTTTTATTCGTCGCTCAACGCGCTGACCATATTTTTACGAACCGCAAGTTTCGTTGGAGAATTTGTGGTCTTATTACCGAGGAAATGAGGCTACGGGAGAAATTTTCAATTCATAAAATGCAGTCCGAAAATTCGGGCTGAATAACTGAATGGTTTCATAATTTTGAGATATTCTGCTTTTTCGAAATTAACATTTACGGAATTTATGGTTTATCAATATTTTTATACTGAAGCTTCGATGGATTTTCTTTACGAGTAGGATTCGGGGTGGGGGTTATATTCCGAAAAATATTTTCGGTGTTCGACATTGTTATAAAATTGCGAAGTGTGTGTGCGAAACACGAAAATGAAGGCGCGATCGCACATTGCGTGTTCAAAATTTCGCGTACCTCATGTTCAGGGTGTGCGCGCCGATAAAATTAACGGTAATTTCGGAGCGGAATCAATCTTTAAGTAGGGCGTTTCGCCACATGGGACGACCAGTATTATATTCCGGGGAATTCATGCGCAAACTTTTTTAGGGAAGTCGTTTTGTTTTCATTAAATATCGTCCTGTCCATTATTGGAACCTCCTAAAAATTATAATTTTATTCGAAACGTAATTTCAATACTTTTTTTTTCAAACTTCTGTGGAATAACAAAGTAATATTTATTTGGTTGACTCTCAGGATTCACAAACGTTCTTTCTCGCATGTTTTCAAGGATTTACAGAAAAGTTCTGTTGGTAGAATTTTCCTGAATTTTATGGAAACTTAAAACTTTTTTCGACATATTTTTATCATGCGACTTAGTATGAGACGAAGAAGTGAATTTTGTACTTGAAAATTGAATTTTCAAAGACTATATATTTCCACGTATCCGATGAAAAAAAGAAAATCGGAATATACGAAGTGTTTTCGGAGTCGGAGGTTTAAATCACGCAGGAATGCAATTTAACCCCACAAAAAATCCAATAACCACATTCTTCATCCGTCTTGAGAATATCTATTTGCATTAATGGCGATACAGATCGGGGGCCGAGGTTTCATTGATTTATTTCCCTGTCTTTTGCCCCTTCCGTGTTTTTGCTTCCACGTCGTGCGAATTTTTTATCGATGACAAAACAAATTCCACCGATTGCTTATAGGCATTAATAAAATCATTATCAGGTGATTACTCCAAAAGTCGAGAAAAAAATGTTTAGGATGATTTTCAAACATGTAAAATGGGCTTGGATTCGGATTCGTGTCATTCGTTATAATTCGTTTTTTTACGACTCAAAAGAGCTAAAATTGGCGATTTTGACAAAATTAACATCAACTGTCAATTACTCGCTTAATTAAGCTAATCTTACAAAATTCCTTGGCGAATCGTCTCATGAGTACCAATACTTTCGATATCAGCTATCAAATTCGAATTAATAATTCTAAAGTTGAATGTTGTCGCACAGAGTCATTGAATCATTTTGGTCTGTTCGTATGGAGTCGTTTTTGTGGCTCAATTGTCGAATCAAACTCAACAAAAATGCTGTGCAGTTTTCTGTTTCTCGATTTCCTCATCTAAAACACGTACTAGAATACAATTCCAATTAACAAAACATAAAAACCCGACTTTTTCCAATTTTACACAATTTTCATCATAATGAAGTATGAAGATTCCTCTTTGAAAGAATTAGTCCCGTCGACAAATTCGATCTCGTTTTTCTCCTTTGGCACGAAAAATGGGCGAGATTCGTTGGATTTAATCAAGCTAACGCGGCTTTTTCACATGTTCTACGGAAAGAAAAAAATTATCTGTGGAAATCAAGCGTGCATCGCGAACAGCGAAGCTTCAAACGAAAAAGCGAGCGTTTAATGCCATTAAAAGTGGCGGGGGTTGAACGAGCGCAAAGGAAGAAACGGATGATCCGCTTTTTTTCGCGAGGATAGATACATTCCGCGGAAACGAGTAGCGAGAGGTACTTTGTCCCCGTGGATATCGGGATTCATCCTGAATAATGGACTTATTTATCGTTCACAATCAAATCAACTCGAAATGATGTTTATGACGAGGTCATCGGAGTCGTGAGCAAAACCGTGTATTGTTGATGACATTTTTCTGACCACTTTAAACAAGAAGAGACTTCTAGCATCGTTTTCCCAGAAACGTCAAAACCGACCCTCCTGAATCATGCGAGGACCCTCGAATTCGCCGGTGTCAAAACACCGTAATACGAGGAATTTCGTAAATCAGAGAAATTGCCCTCGGATGATAATCTCGGTTGGGGGTCGTGCGCGATACCTTCTGGTCCTCTGCATTACGCATTCAAGCGCACGCGACAAGGGCGAAGAATAGAGATCGGGACGCGATGTCTGTGCTTTTCTCCTGGACGCGCGCCCATCTCTTTCAAACCACATATGTACCTACGTTACGAGTACGTATCTCGCTATTCCCAACTTTTTCCGTCTGTTTGTGGCTTCCTTCATATCCTCGTCTACGTTCACGAAACCGCGACCTTTCCGATCGGATTTCTTTAAAACAAAGGCATGTTTAGAGAATGTGGCAAGTTTTCAGCTGAGAGATAAGGGCTTGGAAAACGAGGGGCTTCAAAGACCGCGGGGACTATAGGAATATTTTCTTGTTTAAAAATTTTACTGCAATTTATGAATGAATTTTTCGTCATTAGTCGAGTTCAGAAACAAATTCGATTAACTTCCACATCTGTTATAAGTTTCTCCATCCTGGGATGGGTCGCGAATTTGTCCGAAGTCCAAAACGACTCGAATGCCCAATATGAATTTTTCGAAAAAAACTATATCTTTGTTCTTTGGACAATACCACTAGTATTCCAGAGCTCATTTTAGCCTATTTTTGTACCTACAACGAGCTTTTTTAAACGACTATTCAGTACTTGAATTCAGAGAATTTCGAAGAAATAAATCGACGAACTATACTCTGGGCTTTCACGTTGTGTGACGATTTCGTGAGGATTTGTAAGGATTCTCCACTTCATCGGTTTGGATCGATTCCCAGTTGTTTTCCGCATTTACTGACTTGGAGAAGTCAGAGGTTTTTGTTCACCTATGGAACCCGCTGTCAGATTTTCCGTGAAATTGCAAGATTGCGAGATACCTGAATGCCCAGAATTATTTTACGGTAGTCTTAAAATCGGGGCAAGGTTCGGATTGAATTGGTAAATTTTAAAATCCTCAGAGTGTTTCTCAAATCACGGTAAATCCTCTGAAGTTTCTGTGTCACAAACTTCTTCACCGCTAAAGTCATTGAGTCATCGCACATTCAAATCAAACCCATTGCAAATACACTCCCTCGCGGAGATTACTCCGAATTACTCCCAAGAAATGAAGCAGACACGCGTTTGCAGATTGAGCATTTCGCGTAACACCTGCTCGCGAATGGCTGCTAGAAGCCAGATTAGATGGGGTAGACGCGAGACTATGAGTCATGTATGTGCACAGCCCGTGACAAACATTGCGAGTTATTAATCCCACCTACAGACCTACGTATGTATAAATACCCCTGAATTCATCGATCGTATACAGTAATCATTTACATTTGTAACGAATGAATAAATGGTTTCACAAAAATTATGTAATCGTTCAATTGATCTTCGCAACAAGTATTTTAATTATTTTTTCATTCGAAAGTTGGTTTCCTAAGGTTAAGTCTAATCCTACGAAACCTAATCTAAATCTCACAACTCGTTCATACTCTTGATTAGGCTTCGAAAACCGTCAGCTCTTTTTTGTTACTTTCCCTGTCGCATCGAGTTCTGGGTAGTTAATAACTTGTCAAAGGCACAATTGAAGTTTTGAACACGTCGATAAAGCGCGGAATATACCCCAAAAATTCCCAAGCGAGGCACGATCGGCAACATGTCTCGGGCGTGTTAATTAGAAGCGCCTTTGTTTCGCAAAGAAAGCCGAATACGCAAAGCAAATGCGAACGTGAATCTTCGCCCCGCTGTTTCAACCAACGAAGCGCCCTTTGGTACCTTATTAATGGATGAAACGCGGAATACTCCATAATTCGTTCGCGAGGGAAAAAGTGAACACGTGTTCAGTCGCTTGAGGAACATCGATAAAGCCAGGAAAAAGTCTTGAAATGATGACGTGTGCTCTCTACTTCGACAAAATCAATCCTGATGTGATTCTTCCCTTACGGAAATTCCCCTCAACTTAAAGGTTAACCTTAAAATTTCAAGGTTATTTCGATCATTCAACTTGAAGGTTAAACATGAGAGTCGAGGTTAGGCCAGGTTAGGAATTTTCGTAAGGGTTTATCGTATTTTTCATCTTAATAAGTTCCCAAAGTGAATATAATATAAATAGATGAGAATGTAAAACAAACTTAGTTCAGGAGTGCCAATATTACGGACTCAGCTAGATTTCGTCCGTCGCGTGTGAAAAAAATTAGAGGTAGCACCGCAGTTAACGAAAAACTGGAAATTCGCAGGTTAGGAATAATCGAGTGATCGAATCGAGGTTAGAAATCTGCAGGCATTCCACCTTTGCACGCTTCGTTAAGCGGGGCGCGATGAGGAAGAGAAGCCGTCCGGTAAAATACGCGCGACGCGCTCGGGGCCTCGCGAGTATTAACGACCGCGGCCCCGGTCAATTTATCGCAGGACACTCTTGACCTAACGATCGGCTCGACTATTTTACGTCGCCCCGTTTTACTGCCGTTGCGCCGACTTTTTTTTCATTTATTTTTCTTTCCGTGTGTGGATTCTCGACGTAACTGAATAAACGCCTGAGTAATCGTCTCCAGTTGCTTCTACATTGGAGTCGATGTATAAAAGAAACAAGTTCTGATTGATGAAGCTTATTGGCGAGTTTCGTTGAATATTGTAATAGGAGACGTTTAAAATAGGCGTAAATCGGCGGGGCTGCGTTTCGTTTTGGATCTTATCTGACGAGGAATATTCATCAGGGATTGAAATTGGGGAATTGTATTGTCACTCGTGAATTTTATGGTCGAAAATCATTTATTTCAGGGACGTCAACATGTATATTTGATATATTTTCATTGCCTACTAAATCGACATTTACTGTCACGTATCATCATCTGGTTTCATCCCCACGAGTGGGGATACTTGAACCACTAGAAATGAGTGTACAAGGCACTTGCAGGTGTTCTAATCATTGCTTGAATCGATTGAAAATTGTACTGTGTGTCCTTGTCATAACAGTTTGGAAAAGACAAACTATTTTAGTGGATTTTTGGTTGATCGTCATACTCAGACGGCTGTTTTTAGGTTTGAACGAATTTCGGTACAATCTTTTCGTGATTTCGGAATCTACTTGGACATGATAGTTTGTTTAATTTTTTTTTACCCTTGATGGAATTTTTTGCAAAGATTTGTTTCGAATAATTTTGCTACTCTTGATTTTATACGAGAGGATGTTAATTGTATTTGCAGCCTCCGTACACGTTTTTGGATGGAAAAAAATAAATATCCCTATTTTTCCAGTAAATAGTCAGAAATGAACAATTCAATCAGTCAAGAAAGTTAACCACTAAGAATAGTCAAATTCGTAAGACTTCACTAATTTGTAAGATTTGACTATTTCATAGTCAAATTTGACCTATTCAGTAAATACAAACAAAATGGCCAGTAAATAGCGAGAAATTAACAATAGGATTAATTGATTAATATACTACTGGAAATCAAAATTAAACACTGGAAATAGTCTATCAACTCATAGCCTAATTTCAACAATGTCTAATACAGGTAGTAAACTGTTGACAAGAACTCATTCAATTGGTCCAATTTTAAATATGTAATTCAAAAAGAGCCAGAACCAATAAATCCCCGTGGCACAAAAAAACGCAACCCTACCAATCGCGCCTATAATTACGCATCAGGGGAAGCACGTCCAACTTTTTCGCGCAAAAACTCGTAATTCGTCGTTTCGCGATGTGGGGGGCTATGATCGCGTGCTGGCTCCGCTTCAAGAGCCCGAAAAAGCAGGAAAATACAGCGCGCCGCGGAACGTGTCTGGACGCACTTTCGGGAATAAATTCCGGCCTTTGAATACGCGATAGTCATCTTGGCTTGCTTGCATGCACGCTGTTTTTCCGCCGATGTCGGCAAAAAGCCCCGCGGATCGCTATAAAGATCGCTCTGCAGCTTCCGCTTCCTTCCCGTTTCACCCGAAAAAAAACTTGAAAATCTTGAGGCCAGTTCGCCCTTGACAAAGGGCCACCTTTTACGATAGGATAAAATTCACGAACGATGCAATACGGGATTTGAATAGGAGAGAGAATTTTCGGACGTTAAACTTTCTTTCGCGAATTTATACTGTTTCCTCTGTTACGTTGGCGAATCCATGGACATTCATTCCGTTGTTGACCGAAATTTTCATTTCTAAATACAATTGTTTTGGTGGTTCCTTTCCCATGTACACTACCAAACATCAACTTTTTTTTGTCATACAAGGCTTATGTCACAGTGGCTGCCAGATAAAGCTGAACACGTCAAAAGTTGAAAGCCGTTTATTATGAACGAGGCGGAACTGTACTTTGACATGTTCATACGGAAACTTACCCTTGACGAGGGATTGACGTCGCAACACAATGCGGCGTATCTTTCTCCCGATCGGCGCGTATCACCCGGCGAAATTCTGGCCCATCTCGCATGTTTACATTTCAATTAGCCCGAGCTCCGTGCCGTCATTAGCGTTTGCATGATTTAGTACGGAAAGCCTTCGACCCCGCTATTATACCCGAACGTCTGTCTCCATGAAATCCATGAATTAATCAATCAAGGAAGAGTTTCGGTAGAAAATTAGTGCGTGACGCAGTTACAGGCTGCTTTTTGTCAGATTTCGGAGGAATTTTTTCCTTGAGTTTGATTCATTTAAAATGTCATCAGTTTACAAGGGCGGATACAAGTTTTCATTGGGAGGGGGTGTTCGAAAATTTTTTATTAACAATGATAATGATCTTAGATATTTTTTAAATGTTATGAAATTTCTAAAATTTGACCGTTATTTAGAACAATTCTGAAAATTTCAAAAATTAAAAAATTTTAATGGAATTAAGAATAATTATTATAATTCGAATAGTCGCAATTTTTTCGATATTCGAAATTTTTAAACGTCAATAGTTTAGAACATTTTTGGAAGTTTTTCAAATTTTCAACATTTTCAAATTCTGAAAACTGTAAGAATTCTGTAAAAATTCTAAAAAATTTTTGCAGAATTCAGAGTATTCTGCAAAACAAGAATAATTTAAAAAATTTCGAAAATTACAAAAATGTTGGAAATTTCAAGAATGTTAAAATGTTTGATACTTTTAATAATTCTGCTACTTCCCAAATTTTTCGTAAATTTCGAAAGAAGTTTCAAAAATTTCGGTAATTTTTAAAATTGTTGTAAATTTCGAAAGTCTTGAAAATTTCATAAATTTAATTAATTTTACAAATTTTTTATAATTTCGAAAAATTTTTATTTTATCACAAATTTTTTGCTCATAAATGATTTTTCAATTTGTTTCCGTATATTAATACTTAATAGGATCTTGAAAAAAAGGGTAAAACGATAATTTTAAATATCATTATAGTAATAATACTGATTATTATGATCATAATAGCATTAATTTTACACGTAGCTTTTTTGAGAAATTGCAAAAAGATGGGGGGTGGGGGGAGATCACCCCTTCCCCCCCCTTGTATCCACCACTGTCGGTTTATAAATATTAGTCGATGAAATCAGGTTAGCTGAGAAACCTGAAAGAATGACATACGGACAGAACTGTCTCCCCCTATGATGATGATAGTCAGATCAGCATCAAATTACAACCCCAAATCTTCTCACACCGTCACAACGTCACCGTCTCCTGAACAATAACTCACGTTGATTCACAGCCTCCGCGTTTTAAACAAAAGGCAAGAGCACAAGTCCAAAGTGAAATACGGCGGACAAAAATTATCGTGTCCGCCTCGTCGCTTAAAAGCCTCTCGCGCGTTAATGTATATTATCATAAATGTATGTACGTAGGTAACGCGCGTGTATAATGACCGTCAGGTTATCAGTGTAATCTTTTTTCGGGATGCGTGTGAAGTCTTGGCGGAAAAGCTGCGGATTTTCCGAGCTTTTCAGGTTGCAACGCTAAAAGGTACTGCGTAGCCGCCCACCCGAGCACTTGCTAAGTACGATCCTCCTTCCGAAGTCACGTACTGTGTGAAACTTAAAAGGTTCGAGCCACTCAAACGATTGTTTTTCAACGCCTGGATTTTCCATAAAAATTCATGGATTCGGGAGATTTTGCGAGATCGTATTCTTCGGCGATCAGTTTATCGCTGAATGCAGTGTATAGTCGGATCCAGAGCTTTTCCGGGGTGGAAAGCGGAATTTGGGTTGAATGGACTTGTGATTTCGGATGTATTTTGCCCCTTCTAGGGATATCAAGCACGTAGCCAGGGAAGGGCTCCGAAATCCTGGAAAATTTAAAAAATCTAGCACATTGCAGAAAAGTATATTCTGATAGAAAAAAAAAATAGTAAAACAATACTGATTTTCACAAGTGTCAACGTTTTCGAGAAATAAGATAATCTTGAACATTTCAAGATTTTTAACGATTTTGGGAATTTTCCGAGTTTGGAGTACTTCGAGAATTTTACAAGTTTTTAAAAGTTTAAAAATATTTGAAATTTCAACAATTTCGAAAATTTCGAAGTTTGAAAAAGTTTCAAAAAATCTGAAAATTTGCAATATTTTCATAATTCTTGAAATAACGAGAATTTTAGAAATTTCTGAGATTTCGAGAAACCTCATAATTTGGAATATTTTCAACATTTTTGACAATTTTGAGAATTTTCAAAGTTTGAAGTATTTTGAGGATTTTGGAAGTTACTGGAATTTTAAAAAGTTCGAAAATTTCAAAATTTGGGTTTATTTCAGAGACCTGTAAATATTCCAAAAATTCTGATAATTCACAATATTTTCATAATTCTTCAAATTACGTAAATTTCACTAATTCTTCACATTTCGACAAACTTGATATTCGTAACGTTTCAAGATTTCCAACAATTTAGAGAATTTCGAAAGTTTTTAATATTTTGACAATTTTCAGAATGAAAAAATTTTAGGAATTTCAGAGATTTAAAAGAGTTTCGAAAATCTTGAGAATTAAGGCTGTTTTCGGAATTCTTGAAATTTTCAAAATTTCACGAATTTATGAAATTTTCAAAAACTTTTGTTTAGTTAGGACATTTTCAATATATTTCAAGATTTTCGACTATTTTGATGAATTTCAAAGTCTAGAGGATTTTGAAAATTTCACGAAAAACATTTACGTAAATTCTGAGAATTTAGGAAATTTTTATAATTCTCTGATAAAACTTTACTTT
The DNA here is from genome assembly GCA_030522785.1 of Platygaster equestris. Lineage (NCBI taxonomy): Eukaryota > Metazoa > Arthropoda > Insecta > Hymenoptera > Platygastridae > Platygaster > Platygaster equestris. The sequence continues at coordinate 2,344 of JAPYZK010001070.1, read as the reverse complement.
CCAAATTTGTTGAATTAATTTCGAGTGAATATTGAATATCTCCTTAGCCCCTCCCGAACAAAATTTCTTGTTACGTCCTTGAGGGACATGATTATGTTATTCTAAGAAACAGCATCAAAACACGTATTTTTCATATCAGATAACGAGAAAATTTCGGATGGAAGTCTGAGAGGGATGAAAAAAGTGTATTTACCAAGTAATACGAAGAGCTTATCAGTGCGCGAATAGAAGCCGTAGCGAAGAGATATATTGGTTCCGTAAAGAAGCGACGAAGGCTCGAGAGCCGATATGAAACTTATGCGTCTAGGGACGAAAGAGGGAAAGAGAGGGAAAAAGAACCTCGTCTGCTGGCTCGCGATATTATGCTCTCGAGAATATTCACGACGTGGGTGTGTTTACAGCGCACGCGAACACCCCTAAACCTCCCCGGTAGAAAATTTGCCTTATCTCCTTAAAAAATTCAGTATCGATTCAGAACTTGTCTTTTATCGTACATAAGTCTTTCCCGTATTAGGAATTGACGTTCGATAATGAATTTTCAATTTTTATGCTTGCTGGTTAAATAATGAGTGACCGTCAGAAGAAACCGAAAATTTCCAACGTTTACCGAGTTGCACTTGATGTCTTCTGATCACGAATCACCTTAAATTCTCTCAATTTTGAGACTATGAAAATTAATTTCACCAAGACATCCATTGAATTTGAGTTTTATCTGATATCCTTTCTTCTCGAAAATTTAATAATCGATCAAATGATGGCACAGATGGATTAGAGAAGTAGAGGTTGAAAATTAAATAGGCTCGAATTACGGATCCAGTTATCTGGAATTTAGGCAAACGTTTAGTTTTCGGGCTTCGCCATGATCTTATGGAATCGCATCGAAAGATCGGACTCCAAATGTAGGATTAATTAGGACTCAAGCGCTCGTGAAAATTATAATTACAAAATGGAATTTATAACTGTAACCATTTATCGAGACTTGGCTCGATCGCGCGTATCTCGCTCGAAATTCAACGAGAGTTTGGAAAGTAACGGTTCGCCTGATTTACATTTTATAGGCGATACGTGGACTTGAATAATTTCCGAGCTGTATCCTGACAAAAAGGAAAAAAGAATGAGGAAGAGGTTGCTTGTACGCATTTTTGCATTACTTTTTGTAATGTTAGGTTAGAGACCATATTTATTAATTGGAATGAGTGAGGTTTTTTATGAATTTAATTTTTTAGAGAACAGAAATGTCGTTTTTATTAGGAGTGACTTGTGGGAATGTGTTATTACTCGGAGAGCGTTTATGTGTACTCGGGTATGCTACCTGCCCTACGATTCGCGAAATTTTAAATTTATAGGGATTTCTCAAATTCATTTTCCTTTTTTTGGGTTCAGTAATATCCTAAATAATTTCAGCGTGTTTTTTTTGACATAATGGAATCACACAAAATCCTGCTAATTTTTGGACATTTTCCGTAAAACCTACCAATGGAAGAAACTGTTTCGAAAATCGTTAGAATCGAAGATAATTATCTGGTTGAGCTCTATCATCAACGATATCAATTAATATTTCAACATTTCGTGGATTATCCCTAAGGTCAAATGAAGTCACATGTACAGTTGACTCTATCTGACTCTAGGATAATACGCCTTTCATGCGTGTTTGTGGACTAACGATAGAAATCTTTGTCGAGTTTTCGATAATTCACAAAGAATTAAGAAGGTTGTCCTCAATCGAGAGTAAAATGAAACAATATCTAAGATTAATAAGGGTCATTATGGTCAGTGAGATTCTAGAATTCTGACGAGAAAGGAACTAATCCGAAGACCGTTGAAATTATAGCAAATTATCTAGTTTAGCTTTATTGTAAACAATATCGATAGATTTTTCAATATTTCTTGAATTATCCCTAATGTCAGATAGAGTTAGGGATACGCCTGAGTCTATCTGACTCTAGGATAATATTACTTTATTCAACGCCTGCGAGAAATATGTAATTTCATGGCCCTGCTAAGAGTGGACGAAATAATGGATTACCTGATTGTTGACGTGTGGCATGCGAGTGATGAACTCGTTCGCCTACTAGTGGGCGAATAAGCTCTTCGCCCACGCTCATCTTAACGACCTATAGCTATTTACTCACTCACGCTCACTTTAGCGACTGTTTACATACGGATAATGGAAACAAGATGGCGGACGAGCGACTCGACATATATTGAAACGTCGAACTCCCCTATCCTAACCTCAAAATCACAGAACTGTGTATTGCTGCAATGTTTTTGTTGTTGTTTACAAAAGTGTCGAATACAGTCATAATCAATCCCGATGGAAATCAAAGCAACGAAAGGGATAATT
>JAPYZK010001069.1:0-22216 GCA_030522785.1 Platygaster equestris | reverse complement strand
ACACAATATATATTATGAAGTTCTGACGTTTCGCAAATTTTGTGGTTCGAGAAAATTATGAATGTCGCAGTTTTAGAAGCATTTTGAAGTTGTGAAATTTCGAAATTTTTGTAACTTGAGAAGCTCTGGGAATTTTGAAAGATCTGGGATTTTAAAAAATTATGGAGCTGTGAATGTTGAAAAATTTTGCCACTTTTGGAATTTTTAGAATGTTGAAGTTAGAGAAGCATTTCGAATTTTCCAAGTTTTTCCAGAACTTTTATTGTCTTGGAAGTTTTGGAATGTTGAAGTTCGGAAGCATTTCGAAGTTTTAAAGTTGTGAAATATCGGAATTTCTTATGTTATTTCGGAAGATCCGTGACTTTGGAAATTCATGAAGTTCTGAAGTTTCATAAATTTTGATAATATTGGAAGCTTAGGAATGTTGACATTTGGAAGCATTTCGAAGTTCAGAAGTTGTGAAATTCCAAAATGTTAAAATTTCTGAAACTTTCGAATCATTGAGAATTTTTGAATACTCAGAATTGTGGAGAATAATAAAGTTCTGAAGTTGAGGAAATAAAGTGATGTTAAAGTAAGTTTCAAGTTTCGGAATTTCTGAAGCTTCGAGAATCTTAGGAGATCTGGAATTTGAAAGTTCAGACATTTTAGCATTTTGGAAGTATTGTAATGTTGAAGTTTGGAAACATGTATAATCTAAAGTTACGAATTATCAAAATTTTCGAAGTTCTGGAATTTAAGAAGCTTTAGAAATTTTTGGGATATCCGGGCTTCTGGGGTAAATGAAGTTCTGAAATCTCGGAAATTTTAGCAGTTGTAAAAGTTTTTGAATGTTGAAGTTTGTGAAAATTTGTGAGTTCCAAAATTGTGAAATTTTGTAATTATAAGAGTTTTGGAAACTTGTAAAGACCTGAGATTTCAAAGAATAATTCTGAAATTTTCGAAAATCTCAATTTTAGACCATTATTGATGTCACAATCGATCTCAATCGTAGAAGACAACCGTGAAATTATTATTGATATTGCAAAAAACGCATTTTTCATATTGTCTTCGGAAAACTCTCAGGAAATGTTTCTGGCTACGCTCCTGATTCCATTTGAATCACGATCGCCGTAGCTTGCGAATGCAGAGGAAGGATTCCGCAGTACCCGCTGCCCGGGGTGTCATATTTGTCTTCGCCAGTAAGAAAATAAACAAAATCACAAATCACAATATTTGACTAGCGCCCGCCATTTGGTCATGTTTGCCAAGCGCTGAAATAACAACGCCGTGTTCGCGATATTTTAGCATTTTCATGCAATTACGCACGAAGAGAAGTAAGAATGAAAAAAAGTGTTGACAGTGACATTAAATTACGATTCAACTTCTCTCAGTGTTGACTTACTATCGCTGATTTTCTCCAATGATTCAGCCTATCGCATTATTAAGTTCCTAATAAAAATTTTTTCACATTCAGAACCACCCTACCAATTGTAACAATACAAATTTGACTTCTTTGTAATTTAAAATGTCAATCACAAATAAGCTCCATGAAATAATTGACTTCAATCAATTATAATTAACGTTACTTCCACAACATCCAGAAATAGTATGCAGTCATTCATTCACATCCATTACCCGCCATGGAAATTAATTTCCGGTGATAATTACATGATTCATTAACTCTAATGAATCGCCTGGAAATGGAGATAAAAATCATATTCTGTTATTGCACGAACTTGCACAGAGGAGATTGAGGGATAACAAAAATACGAGTGAAAAACGCGAGCAACTTAGTGAGAACGTGAAAGATTAACTTTGATAACAATTTTTCATTCGAATGGATTCTCGACTGCTATGCTCATAAAGTTCGCTCATAATAAAGTTATGAAGTTGTTACATGTTTTTGAATTTCCAAAGTTAGACAAAGTACTGATTTTCGCGGAGAGAATGAAATTTTGATATTTTTTTCAAATGATAATTTACATTTATCAGAAATCGTTCATATTATTTTCAATTTTTTCTTACAAAAAACTTTCAATTTCCAAAAATCAGTTGGAAGAATCAAGAAAATAAAAAATTCAAAAACTCACTTCATCGATTATTTTTAAATAAATAGACGGAATCTCACAAATGTAGATATTGAATAAAAATGAAGATAAACGAAATTTCGAAAATGATCCACACACAATCAAGTAAATAAACCAATTCGAGTTGATTCATTCAGCCAAACCAGTTCAAATCAAATTCATTCATATTCTTATCAGAGCATATCTTCAATGAACTCTTTTCCCCACTAAAAAAGCTTTTCCAGTTTCCACGCCACTGCCCCGAATTACCCTCCCAGTAAATAAATTTGTTCAGCTCGCTCATCAGCGCGAGCACAGGTTCTCGAGATTAAGTCAATGAAAGTCCGTGAAATTCAGCCGGGAAACCGAAATCATGGTCTGTCCCTGAGAACTAATGGAGGCACGACTAACAGCAGCGAATTCATTAATACCTCGAACGATTTCCTTCAAAGTCCCCGAGAAAATTATCGTCGGCGTCTTCGACCTCTTCTATTCCACGGGAGCTATTTCACCCGATCCCGGCTCCTCCTTTACGACGCGGCATCGCGCCGGAACTTTCGCAAAATTAACTCCACTCAATTAAGTTCTTGCCCGAGAATCGAAGTCGAGAGCGCGCGCCGAGACATTTTCGACAAAAATACACCCCTCAGAAAACGATTTTTACGAGGCCCGTCCAATCCATTTGCGAATATGCCCGGCTCGGCGTTCTTGGCAAATTGAATCGAAGGAGGAATCCATGCAAGGTCATTGGCAAATTAGGGGTGGGGGGCACTTTTGGCGAATGAGGTGAATGTCGTAGACGTGATATTTTCGAGGGAAGAATGTAACGGATTTTTTCAAGAAAGAGAATTTTGTATACAGGATGTCCCAAAGTCATGCGGAAAAATATAGATTGTTCATGAAATTTTGAAAAGGATTTTTTCTTCGCCATTTTCCAAAATTTGCAAAATTATCTAAGTTATAACCCATTTTATTCAACATTGAATGTTGGAAGTTGTCAAAATTTACATAAGTTTTCCGAATTTCGTGAAGCATATCGAATGTTTATATTATATAATTTACGAGCTTTCACTTTGTTTGCAAAGTTCAGAGGAATTTCGAAAGTTTGTGAATGTTGTACATTTCTGGGATAGTGTGGAATTTTTCAATATTTTACGAAAAATGCAAACTGTGGAAAAAATTTGAGTAACTTGGAATTTGTCAGAATCCGGGATATTTGGATGTCTGCTACATAAAGCTATTATGCACTAATATTGAAACAATGTGAAATTTATCGAACATATTGACGACTCAAAAAATTCTTTAGATTTTGAAATGAAATGAAATCATACATTTTTCGAATTGAAAGATTTTTTAAATGTGAAATTTTGAATCACTTTTAACATTCAGGAATTACATATGAAAAAGTATTTCACTTTTCCAAAAATTCCTTAACTCCGCATTTCTCTCTCGCAAAAATTACAATTTTTCAAAGTTCAAAAGATACTTCCAACTAGTCTGAATATTTAGAAAAATTCTAAACTTCTGCAGGAATTTTTTAATTCTTATAAAATTCGGAATTTTGAGAACACAAAAATTCCAACAAAGGTAGATTTTCAAAAGATGTTTGTAAAGATTCAAAAATCCCTAAACTCCGCAAACATTGCAGACTTATTCTCTCACTTTTCCAAAAAAACTCTACATTCTTCAAATTTGCTGAGAAAATTTCAATTTTGCGTGTATGCAACATTTTGGACATTATCAAAACTTGAAAAAAATTGATCCTAAAAAAGTAAATATCAACTTCCATACATGATTGGCCCCTTAAATACAACATAACCTCGAATACTAGGTTTCTAACGACCATTATAATAATCTAACCATGTATTTTTAAGTTGAATACAACAACCAATCAGCAAACATATCCGACTATATCCGACTCCTTTATCGTAGGATTCTCTATAAAACACGAACGCTTTCACCACTCCAAAATGAAAAACCAACTACTGATGATTATAAAATTCCGAATAAATGAATATCTACTTCGGTAGAGGATCCCGCAGTTTTCAACAAGCACAGTCAACAGCTGAATCAAAAAGCTCTAGAATCATTATCAAAAGGGCTTTTGTACAGAGAAACAGAGTAAAAGATTCGTTATGAAAGAAAAACATCATGTTGCTTCAATTTATATTTCACGAATGAAATAAAAAAGGGTTTGAGCGGTGCTTCCCTATTCATTCTGTATTCAGTCCACTCCGGGAGCCTTTCAGTTTTGTGTTCCATCACAGCGGGATTGCATGGATTACAAATATAGCAGGTGGCCAAAAATATACTTTTTGAAGAAATTCCTGTCGTTATTTTTTTAATCATCTGTCTTCGGATATTCCAGTTTGTATAAGTCACTCGTCAAATAAACAGTAACAGAAACTAAGATTTTCGAAGAAAATCATTGAAAAAATTGTCATGGTAAATTTGTTGGGACCAAATTATTGGAAGAAAATTGAAAAAACTATGTTGAAGATTGAGCTTGTATATGAAGCATGGAAATTCAAAACGTGATAAATGCCATTTCAATGAAAGTCCTTTTTGTATTCGAATAGTCAAAAAATTGATCTTCATTGAAATTATGCTTATTAAGTTTCGAATTTCCATGCTTCATATTATTGTTGACCAATAAATTTACTTCGTATACACTTACATCTCACGAACAAGATATGAACGTCAAAAGCGAACTTTCTTCATTCACTTTTAACCTTATCACAGCAAGATTAACTAAGTTTTGCCCTAGAAATTCCGCACCAAAGCTCATACTGTAACACACAGTTTTGAAGTTTTTTTCTCATACACCGTAAGATCGAAGATCCGACAGAACGAAGCAATACCCGACCGTCACAAAAGAGGGAAGCCCACAGAAGGGTTCAATATCGAGTTGAATTTCCAATGGCTTCGAGATTATTCAATTACGCGATCGATTTCTTTCTGCCCGGGCTCAGGGCATTCGAAGAAGTTTTGTCGTACGCCCAAAAAAACCGCGATAAGTACTTATTTATCAACAAAATAATATTTTCTCGAACGAAAATAAAATTTCGTCTAATACAACTCACACAGGAAAAAATGTGTGCAAGATTTACATAACTGGACATGAGTTACGAGGCTTGATAATTCCAGAAATTTAAAGCAGCTCTATTATTGCACAGCAAAGTTAGCCGGATTTTTTGTCCGCGCTCATTTGCGAAGCAAACTTGATTTGCGAAACAAACGCTGCCGAAAAACGAGGCTGGAATAGAGATTAGCGACCAGGGTTGTTCACGTAGTGTTTCACGTGTTACGACTTACGTGCCGAGCTCGCAAGCTCATGCGTCACAATAACAGTTGCTAAACAACTAACTCCGCTTTTCCCCGTTCCGGGGAGCATATGTAGAAACGAATAAATAACGGAAACGTATCAGCGGATATATGCCGCGATACACAGGTGCCGGCAACTGTAACGGAAGAGAAACTTTCACTGGCCGGGCAAGTTTTGCATGAGTTTGAACTTTGACTCGTACCGGGAGCTTGCAAGTACTTTTCGGTTATTTGTCCCCGGGGCCTCCCACGTCCGCGTGGTGGCGATAATAATTTCTTCAAAGATACATAAAAACAGGGTGATAATAGGGGGTTGAAATTTTGAATTTCTTCGCATATTCTCCATCAGGGGATTGTTCTGATTCGTGAAGAGTTGGAGTCGAATTCAATATTCAAATTTTGGTGGACATCAAATTTGATATTTAAGTCGTCATTGAGTTTTTTAATTTCTTACGAGAAATTCACCCTGGCGGCATCGAAACCGTAGAAAACCGATCATTGGTTTATTACACGTTTTCTCGGTTTTTTTTTTAAACCGGTCTGAATGTTTTATCATCTAGATGAAAGGAATCAGTGGAATCTGAATTTTTCAAAAATCACAAGATTGTCTAGAATTCGCGAATTTTTTGGAATTTTCAGAAGGATTGCATTCTTCAAATGTAAGAACTCATCGTGAATGTTTATCACTTTTCAATTTTTACGTACAATTTAATATTTTTGGATTGCTGGTAAATTTTGAATTTTTCGGAATACCCGACTTTCTCCAGATTCTCAATTTTGCATGTATCCAAAAAGATCTTTCGAATTTTGGGAATTCAACAACATTTTAGAAATCCGCACATATTTGAATACTTCTTTTGACTTCTCAACTATTTTGGAATCAATAATTTTTGACATGACGAATTTTGAGAAGTTCATAAATCTGGAAAAAAAGAAGCATTTCAGAATATCCGGATAAGTTGAAAATTCTAACGATTCCAGAACTACGAAAAATTTCGAAAATTCTCAAAATCTCGTCAAATTCTTTGAATATGTACGATCTTTTTAGACGTACGAAAAATTATGGAATTTTAAATAATTCGTTACTTCCAAAAATTCGAAAGTTATTGTATTATAAAAAATCTATAAATACTAGAAAATGAGACAATTTTCAACATTATGAACTTTTCAAAGAGTTCAATAATTTTAAGAATCAAAAAATTTTGAAAATTTTTTCATTTTCTAGTATTTACAGATTTTTCAAAATAACTTTTAAATGTTTGGCAGTAACGAATAATTCACAATTCTATAATTTTTCGTACGTCTAAAAAGATCGTACATATTCAAAGAATTTGACGAGATTTTAAGAATTTTCGAAATTTTTGGTAGTTCTGGAATCGTTAGAATTTTCAACTCATCCGGATATTCTGTAATGTTTCTTTTTTTCCGGATTCGTGAACTTTTCAAAATTCGTCATGTCAAAAATTATTGATTCCAAAATAGTTGAGAAGTTAAAAGAAGTTAAAGAACCAAAAAATTTTTGAAATCATGAAAAATTCGCGAACTGAGGACAATTTCGATATTTTTTGAATATACAGATTTCTGCTATTCCTAGTTTTTCTTTTCACCCATTTTACCAGAATTCAGAAGAGTAATCCAAAAAAACAAAAAACAAAAACAAAAACCAAATATCGTTTTTTTCGATGCTGCCATGGTATATCGTCAATGAAAACCAAAATTTCAATGCATTAAAAAAATAATCTTGAACATGGTACATCGTTCACTTTCCCAATAAATCCTGCATAGTAAAGTACGAGGAAAAACAGCCAATGTCACAGCACCATAAAGCAAATTCGATTATCAGTAGGGGAATATAAATGGGAGTGGATTTTCCATTTCGACTTAGGCATTGAGTTCATGCTGCCTGTACCTTGTATCTTTTAGCAGATCTAGGACTCCATCTCCTAAACCAGAGGGGCAAAAATGCTCCAAACGAACCTCAGGGAGGAATCTCACCATCTCCCCTTTTTCCCTGTATCACTAACAGCTTACCTTCCTATATCATTTCTCTTCACTCAGAAAAATATATTGCGTAAAAAGTCAACAATCAAAATTTGACGTCAGAAAATACAGTCATCATTCCCCCATCCAGCAGAAGAAATATAACTCACACTCCAAAAACTCATGATGCTTAACAAACTCAATTCGGAAAATCTACACAAAATTATTCATTGCATTAATCAATAATTCCCCGAAAAATTGACGTAAAAAACTTCACTTCATTTTCCGAAATCCAGGAAAAACGTGTCTATGAAAACCAATTCGAGGATCCCAAGGGAACCGGTAGATAAGAAGCATTTCTGCAGAACGACACGACCATAATACCCCACGAACCCATTTTGTAGATTTTGAAAGCTTACTTTATCTTCCCACGCCAGGACTAACATTCTCTTGGCGAATCTTACAAAGTGACGTCCGTCGAAGGCTTTTCATTCCTAGCAATATTTTTCGATAACGCTTCGGATACGAACGGATGTCGGTTAAGCTTTGCCATCTTCCATCCCTGGGCTCCTTTTCCTCCGTCGTCAAAGGTTCGCGAGAAAATGGCATTCCTGGGATTACCCAGATACACTCGGAAAATGTCCCCAAGATCGAGGAATTTCGCACGTTCGGCAAAGGTTACTCAGTGTAAAGAATTTATTAAATCAATCTAAAAAGTCTCAAGTTTGCAGAATAAAATGTTAATAATTTTTTCTCAACCAAGATTCTCCAAGGCGATGAAAAACAACTCGATCCTCGGGAGGCGTCAGGAAGTTGACTCAGGGGAGTTTGAGAACTCGTCCATAAACGACTCGATGGGAAGGAAAAAAGATCTATCAATCGACAGCCATGACAATAAATGGCGTTATCTTGTTCCCGAGCGAAGTTTGAATGTTGAGCAGCGAAGGCGGAAAATTTTACGAGCAGCGGAAAACTCGCAAAGGAAATCGCCAGAAGACGTAAAAAATTCAATTAATGCAAAGCGTCTTGTGACGTATCGATAATGATCATGTTTACTACGGAGCTTCCTGCAGGAGAGCGTGATGAAATTTATAATGTCGCACTGGTCGTTGACATTTTATTGATGTTCTCAAGATGGTGATGGCAGAAAATTTTAACGAAGTTGAGGTGGCAATATGAAAAGATCGAAATAGATCCACTACTAATGGAAGGTGAATATCCTAATTTACACATAATGTGTCTAATCAGAATGAATATCATCAATGTCCAAGAATGACTCACATTTGCTCAACCGAACATTTCCTCATCCCGCAGAAAAATACAATTCAATCAAGATCGCACGAACGAAATCTTTTCTCCGAGTGCACCACTTAGTAGAAGCCGGAGCTCGATCGATTTCCTCTCTTGTTTCGCGATCGAGTTCGGTCACAACGTTCCCTGCTATCAATCTTTCTATCAAATTTATACGCTCCGCCTCGCGCGACATACACAAAACCCATCCGAAAAATGTTCTTGCATTCACGCCTGAGCAGACCGCGACATGCAGTCAGCGTGAAATGTCTTTCTTAGAACTTCCATTTCAGAATCTAATGCACTTGACGCCATTTTCAGCGCCGTCTCAAAAGTCCGCCCAAGTCTCCAATCGGCAGACGTGAAACGCGTGAGCATTTTCTATCTCGCACGGCACGGAAAATGGCACTCATAATTTCTCGACAATTTTCATTTTCTCGTCTACAGAGTTTTCTGTACTTTCTCGACGATTAAGATCGCGAGTATTCGTGCCGTATCAGCTTAGGCGCGGTGGACATTTTTTACCAGCGAGCGTGATTTCGAAGAAATTTTTATCTTCATGCCAGAGAATTAATGCTCAACCGCCGCGGGAGATAATACAAATTATAATCTCACTGTGAAAGTAATTAAGACGGCGGGCAATTTTTTAATTCACCCTTCGAGTAATAACGCTTCTGGCGAGCTAGTGATTTGCGGGGGTTGGAGTTTTAAAGGGAAACTACATCGATATTGGAAGTGTACTAGAAAAATATCAGATTTTTTGAGTATTTTCAGGGTTCTTTCATAACGTTGATAAACGTATTTAAAGGTTTCGATAATTGCAGAGAAGCTCTAATGATTCTTTTTATTCAGAAAGTACACCAGGGAATATTTTGATCATTCATTTAGTTAGTATAAATTGTATAAATTCAATAATACAGTCGAATTTTCAGCATTTAAGACATTTAACGATTGGATACAGAAAAATGGGTGGGTTTCTGATGCAGTGTACGATCAAAATTGAATTCAGAAAATCAGAAATAACTCATATAAAAATGTGGGATGACATCTAAATTTTTTCTTGTCAGTCAGTGGACTCCTGAGCTTGCTAGAATGCGTTCGATTGTCTAGAATCCCTCGAATTCCGAGCACTTAATCTCGCGATTCTTCAATAATGAAATCAATCACTTGTAACAGTACGATGTCAAATTTCCAGACCCTATAAGATCGAGCGGAATATAAATTCGAAGAACGATAAGTCAGTAATCAGAGCGTGGAGATTAAAAGCTTCTCGCGAAAGACGTTTTCCTGATGTTTGGAAAGATAAAAAAGAAAACGAGACGCGCTATGAAATCTCACTCGGTGCGTTTGCTTCTTAATCCGTCCGCCTCTTAAGGATTCTTGTCTACTCAGCGTTCCGCGTCTCACGAATCCCAACTTTTTCCGACACGTCGTTTTAAACTCCTGATTTTCTTCGACAGAAGAAACGATCACCACTAAGCGACATTAAACTCGTTTCAGTTCGTCGTAACGATCATTTTAATCAAGCTTTGAATGTTGAATAAACATTGAAATTTTTTCAATAACCAATCGCGAATTCCACCCTTAAAAAATCGATATTGATACTGAACTTGCTGATTTCTCAAATTCCAGTGTGGAGAGTGAACTCATCAAGTATTGCATGATAAAATACCATTGATAATTCGACTTTTGATTGATAGAGGAACAATTTACGACGCACTCAATTGTACCCGTCAGATAATTGAGACCTGTATCACTGACTGCATCACTCATTTATTGGTGATTAATGTACATGACATTCGATTAATTGTTGGTATACACGCGGTATAATTAGAATGCATGACCCACGATACGATAAACTCCAGTCACAAAATGTCTTCGTGATAATGCATCATCCATACGCACCCAGTTTGTAAATAATAGCATGCAGATAATATAGTATTGATTAACCATCAACGCATTCAAGCTGAGTGGATGACGTTTTATTTAGTGCTGTTTTGCGTAGGGTTTGAGTTTCATAAAAATATTTTAAATCCGCACGACTAATGGAATGCAATTTTACGGAAAGGACTGATAATTTAAGTTACTTCATTTACCTGATTCAAAAGTAGGAAATTCTATAGAAATGACATATCTATGAAATATATATATAGATATCCATGGCATATCTATGAACATCTATGGCATTTATGGAATATCTATAGATATCTATGACATATCATTGGATATTTATGGAATATCCACGGATATGTATGACATATCTATAGATATCCAAAACATTTCTATGCTCACGATTCCAAAAAATTATTAGCAATTTTGGAACATCGAGAATTCTTACTAATGCAATTTTTCCGAGACACTAAAAAATTTGTGAGAATAAAAAAATACCATCATTAATAATCACCTCATTTGTAAAGTACTCCTCAATTCAAGTTTAATCTAATTACGTTTCGGCTGGGTCTAATCTACCTTTTCAAAAATAAATTTTCATCATCATAAACTGATCCTGACCACTCTACGGACATCCACTGACAGTCAATATAGCTTAACCACACAATTGTGATTACCCATCTTAATTAGGCCACAATCATCGGAATCAACGACCGAATCATCAGATGCCACATTCCAAACTAGCCTCTATAATTGCTTACAAGAAAAAACCTCCCAAAATGACAATGACCACGATGCCTAAAAAACTAACGAAACATCGATCAGAAACAAAACACTTCGGAGAGCTACATCAAATAATGATTGAAGTGCCCGAAAAAATTACAGGTAACTCCATTCACCATGGACGACAAAAAAGTTCTAATTTACACGTTTGGAATCCAAAGTAATTGCCTCCTGGCGAAAACAAAGGCAAAAACTCACAGTTCGTGATGAAGAAAATAATGGAACGACCTTATTCTCGCCATATTCCACTCAGAGAAAACCCAATCAAAAAAGCCTTCACGTTCAAATGAAATAATGAAAAATACGAATCGAGAATAATCATGAAATCAACACATTCATATTTTCATCATCCAGCACAAATCCAAATTATTTTCGGAAGCTTAACAGAATATACTTAATAGCACCACTTTGGTTCGTAAAAAGACAGTTTCAAAAGATGTTCTGTCAAACACACTTCCTCTCCAAATCAATCCTGATGAGAATGATCCAGAGTCAGAGCTCGATATTCCACACTCCTACCAATAAAATCCCATCTCCCGTCCTAAAATACCTCAAAAAATAATAAGAATCAATTCTGAAACGATACAAACTTCCTCCGCGAATCAATCACTATAACCCCATCCGAAAAAAACAACTTTCGAAGTTCATAAATCTTCGCCACAGCTACAAGAATTATGATGGAAGTGCCTGAAACGCTTATGACCCGTCGATGTATTTGCCATTGATGAATGGCGCGGCGGGGTTCTCGATTTATCGGGGACAGGTGAAAAGCGCCGGGGCAAACACGGAGCGCGGGATAAATTCCTGAAACGGCGATTTGTGTGACACGATCGCATGTGGAGACTGAAAAGCGCGGAGTAGCGACGCGTGGCTGTCCATTGATACCGCGCCGCCGCGACACTTTAATCCCCTATTGAATTCGCGGCCGCCGTTCGGAATCGGGACTTCGCGGGACGCACAATACGAAATGGCACTATTTCAAAAGAGACCCCGGCGAACGGAATTCGGCGCTGGGTACTCCTTTTTCCGAAGCTTTATTTACAGACCCGCTCATCGACGTTTCCATTTCCGCGAGACATTTTTCGATCTAATCTCAATAATAACGAGGTTATTGAGGTGTGGACACTTATTGAAAGACGCTTGAAGCTGATAGAGAGTTATAAGGAAATAAGAAATTTGACTTTTTAGAGTAATCTTAATCCCAGGTTGCTATATTTCAGCTCAAAATGTACATTTCACGTACAATACATGAAAACTTTCTAAACTTCAGGAATTTTTCATGGATTGTACGTGGAATGGGTCTAACGCGTCAAGAATCCCAATCGTGACAAATATCTGTTAGTTGTAACATTAAAATGCAAGTAACTTCGTAAATGAAGGTTGGAATCAGGTCGATAGGACATCGATAGAATTCGGTACCATAGAAAATTAATTAACCACGATCTCATGAAACTACCCATCCAAAAAGATTGGTAATTCCCAAACTAATTTCACACTTAAATGCACCCATTAGTTATTCAATGAAGGACGCAATGGACGCAATGTTCCTAAAATTTCCAACACCACGACTATCACCAAACACAAATCAAATTTTCACGAAACATCTACCATCAACCGGAATTTTCCTCCCCTTCAAGTACCCAAAATTCTAGACTGAAAGCCCTTGATTTCGCTCCCATCCTAAGTCGTGGAGCAAGTTTTAACGAGGAAGCCCGGCTAATATCCGCACGCCCGTGAGCAACGATCATCGAGATCGCGCACGTTTCATGGGCTCACGAGATATTTCACGCACCGCGGTATTCCTCGTATATCATCCTCGTAACACATGGCGCCATCCCCAAGAGAGGTATATAGCGTGCGCGGCCATAAGAGAAGAGAGGACTGAAGGGAAGTAGACGGTGGGTGCCCTTAATTTATCACTCCTCGTCTTGGCATGACCTATGTCCCGGCGCTCGTACCGTCCATCCTTGCATTCGGTCGCCCTATCTTAATGCCTTTTTAAATACATATCTCATGCACCGCGTCCCCGGACGCGATTTGTCGGCGCTTCCACCGTTGTGCTTTCAGGGCCCCTTTATGTTGGTATCGCGGATTTTCATAGGGGATTGAGAAGTCGAGTTAATGCGAGTTTACTGATATATCATAATGTGACTTACGGGAGTATCAGCGACGAAAGAGAAAAATAATGGGGAAAATTTGAGTTTACAGTCATGCATAATTGAAGATCGCTAACTTTGAGAATTCAGAATCTAAAGAATTCTTTATTTTTCAGTTTAGTGGCAGTTTTAGCCCCCATAGTCCTCCTCCCCTGACTTTATCCATCACCGCGGACATAAAAATTCAGACAAAAACCCTATTCAACACAGCAGAACACTATCGAAGTATCCACTACTGTTTAATAATATTTTTACATTCAAAATTCCAAACATTCGTAATCCATCACAATCACAACAACTTTGTCATTCTCCACATTCCATGTCTCACACAATAGATGCAAGTCAAACTCTCCAATTTTTCACTTCAAACAGAAGCATATAAAAAGCTCCCCCTTCATTCAAAAACCCGGAATATCCTTCTCCTGCCTTTGGGAATAAATCATTCGCTTCATTTTAAACAATCCATGTTGGAACCTTCGGAATCTCCCGAGCGTTTTTCAGGAGCAATGAAAAGATTCAAACTCAATCGCTTCAACCAATCAATCGTGAATACGTTCTTCCTTACAGAGCATTTGAAGACTGAGAAAAGCCCTCGGTAAAACTCTTGAACTTTCGATCACTTCGTGATATGCAATACTCGATGGCCCAAACTCATTCAGATTTATGATCGGCGATATTATTCTCGTTTCTAGGGAAAGATTCCTTCAGGACGTGTAATAAATTAACTTTCTCATAAACGCTCGCTCGCAGGGAGGATGAAAAAGGCTCCAAGGTTTTTTCGTGCGACCACGAAGACGATCTATAAATTTCAATGGATCTTCTTAATTATAGGGGATCGTTAAAACGAGAGAGAAACCGTGGAAGGGTGGATAAAGACGCGTTACGTAACGTCAGTGATGACAGATTCAGATAATGGCTTATTTTATTACGGGATCTCGTTTCGACAGATGTTTTCGGTTTACGAACTCGTCGATTTTGATCACACGCTGCGAACCCTTTCAGGCCATAGTGCCGCGTTAATTGAATACGTGCTCGTATTCAATTAGCACTTGATTGAGTCGAAAAGAAGGAAAGAGATTATCACAGGATTGGCGGTGATTCGGAATGTCGAACCTCAATTCCCGGGGTTTCATTAGTTGCTCGGAATTTCGGGAAACCTTGTCGGACATTTTGGAGTGAACTGGGGAAAATATTTCGACCGAGAAATTAATTCTACAGAATTTTGGGTCATAGAAATTCGTGGCATCACATTATCGAGAACCCACCCCCCACTTCCTCTCTGTCACAAACTGTCACAGATGAGCTGGCCCCCTCCCCTCCTTAAGACCGTGACATTATTTATGGAAGCTCCCCAAGGTCGAAAAATAGGACATTTCGTGCAATTTCATAGTATATTACAATATGTTCCAAAGGGCAAAAAGTTTTTTTTTGACGAATGCGAGTTTATATTCCGAGGCGAAGCCGAGAAATATAATTGTATGAGTCTGAAACAACTTTTTGCCCTTTGGAGCATACGATACTTTATACACCGAAGGCAATAAAAAAGTTTTTCTGGCCCGAGCAGGCCAATAAAAGACCGTTTATTGTACTGAGGTGTATAATTAATAATATAGGACACCAGGATGAGGAGGTCAAATAAAGGACAGTCCATTAGAATAGTACTTCTGGTCACCCTATCCACGATATCTACATGAATGGAAAATCATTGTGCGATCATAGACTGAGAAAATTCACGTAATGATTGCGAATAGAAATCATTAGCAAAAAATTGATTTCGTATTATATGCCGGGCTCCTAATCTACAGATTCAGTACACTTTGTACATTTTTCAAGATAGATTTTCACGTGTTCCAAAACACTCCAACCTTTCTCAGGCTCAAGTAGACGCTTAGAGTCAGATTGAGCGTGCCAGATACGCCGTTTTATTGGAGTTCATCGGAACCTTTCGAAGCTCGACAAACTGTTAAGTACCTGCAACATAAAAAAATATACCATTTTATGCTTGTTCGCAAGTACTGTACTCAACGAAGTTTTTATTGACAATGCTTAAAAAATATCAGATGTTGTCATCGCGTTCTTAGAAATGCGCTTTTCACCCATTTTACTATCTGTCGAGGTCAAAAACCTTGAGAAATATAAAATTTCCAATGCTGTTTTATTCGATATGCAATTAGGTAAACTTGACAAATATTTTGTTTGGCAATACGAATTTTCGGTTGTTGTACAACCTGGCAATCTCCCATCCTAATTATTGTTTTTTCATACCAAATATGCGTCTTCTGAAATTCACTATGCACCGAAAAAATCTCATTTCCTCCAAAGTCAAACGACAGGCACCAAAAAGGCACGAGCACTTTACCCAAAATTGAATTGAATCACATCGATTCAAATTCAAACTACTTTCCTAGGCACGCGAGAAACTAAATACCTTTGAAAATTATTCCTCGGTGGACTTTGAGTACAGTCCATAAAATCTTAGCAACAGGGAGCAGCTAATTACAAATTATATCGCGCCGTTAGTGCGGAGGGTAAAATGCAAATTGCAGCTGTACTTTTCTCCGTGCACAGGCTTACGTCGCATTAGAGGAAGAACTTAAATTACGACGTGATCAAGGGGATGAAAAATTCCGTCGAAAACTTTGTCACTGTAAATTCGTCGTTCGGTTTTTTACTCAAGGCAAGCAAAAAAAAATTAATAATAAGGTAGCGTTGCTTTGAGAGCAAGTTTTCCGAGTCACCAGCTAGTTGGACAAATTGCAATGCAACTTCTTGAACTTTAAAGGAAATTTAATTAATTTCCCAGAGTTCTTGGCCGAAAATAATGTATGTTATGGAAAAGCTATGTAATAACGTGAAGAGTAGACGGAGGTCGAAATTTCAAAGGAACTTTTTCAGGGATAATTTTTTTTTTTCGTGTTCAGAAAAAATCGAGGTAAATTGGGATGGAAAATTACTAAGAATTCTCAAAAATCTGAAATAATTTACTAATTTCATGATGATTATCCATCAATAAATTATGAATCACTCATTATTTCAAAAAAACTCGTGAATACGGCATTTTCCCTGCCAAACCCCCAGTTTCCCAAACCGGACGCAGGTTAGACGTTCGCTCTGCAGGTGAGTTATACTAAGGGGTGGCTTTAGCCACGGAAAGAGCGGAAGTGGCAAGGGAAAAGGGTAGCGCAGGAAAAGGGTTCGCAACAAACTTCACCGCTGACGGGTGTTCGTACATCTACTGACTTTCTTGCCGGGTGGCGATGTGGTTCGGCGCAGCGGTGTAAAATACCGTTAATATAACTTCGCCGGCATGATTTATCTCGCGACTATGCACACAAGTAAGGCGCGCAAAGACGGCGATGATCATTCAACGCCGCCTAATGCGCGGCTTCTGCTCTTTTTTCCTCCGCGGCGTTATTAATAAAAGCTCGGCTTTTTTCGCCTTCGGCTCGATCGCACAATGTTTATTAAAAACGAGCGCGTTATTTATGGACACCACGTGTTGCTCGCGCTGTTTTGACGCCGGAAAATTTAATGAAAGTCGTCCGTCGAATGGAAAATACTGTGCTATATGTGGAATGTATTCAAAATAGTTCTAAAAATATTTCGAAAACGAAATAATGATTTTCGATCCGAGAACGATCGGTTCGTGAAATTTTGTAATGTACACCCGGATAATCCGAATTCTTCAAAATTTTGTTATGAATCTTTGGGATGGTCGAACATTCTTCAAAATTACCTAAAGTTTTCCAATTCCGGAACTCCAAAAGTCCGAATTTTGAATTCTGCAGTTCTTGAATAAATATTCGAAAATTTCGATCTTCTGCACTTGAAGACCTGAAACTTTCAGTATCTCCAGATTCGATTTTAAAAGATTTTAATAGTTTCGGGAAAAAATGTCCCCACCCAAATAGAAACTATTCATATATTGATCCTCCTAATGCCAATGTGCATGGAGTTGACACACTTTTCCCACTACCCGACAATATTTGCCCATAATAGAATGATCGAATTTCACGGGTTTGTGCCGCCGTCGCGATTGTCGCGAAAGCAGTTACAATGAAGGATGCTCATGTACTGTACGTGACAATACCCAATAAAGCGCGAGTTTATCAATCATGACGAACCCCTGCGATCGTGGCGTACATACGTGGCTCACGCGAAACGAGCATGTCGCGCGAAACGTCTCACCTAACTAAAACCCCTTCTATCACTATCTAGATGTGTGTTCTGGAGGTGTAAACAGCCACAGACACAATTACCAACATCAGCATGCATGAAATACGACGACCTTCTTGTCGTACATTGTGCGAGACTCGCGGTGTACGCTCTCGGGACTTGCCTCTCCTGTATATGAGACTCCGCAGAATGCTCGATGACAGTTTATATCAAATGCGCATTTGCATAGTCGAGATGAAAAAACAGGGAAATTGCGGAATGCGAGGGCGATGCTCCAGGGATTTGGAGAAACAACTGGAATGAGGTTTGCTCACCAGTGCGATTCAAAAAACCTCATTCGGGAATTTAGAAGAATTAGAGAATATTCTGAAGTGTATGCAAATTTGGTTTTAAATATAGAACACTGCATTTTGGATGTGGAATACATTTTCTCTATGAAATTTCCTCGATTATATTTCTATGTTCACATCCTAAAATTCGAGTTTCTAGATCGAAAATTTGTTGAAGAAAATGAAAATTCACAAATGCACGACTTCAGAATTTCAGAGATACCTAAAATAATCGAATTTAAAAATGTTATATTCAACTAACGAATGATATAATTCTCTGAGTTCTCACGTAATTCCATTTTTGAACTATAGAATTTTAAATGATCACACTCGACGTGAGTGTATGACCGGATTTTAAAAATTGCAGCTCAAGCCACAATATACATTACGAGGGTACTCCTTGTAAGTGGCTAATTCGAAAAATTTGACTTCCTGTTAATGGATACACAGAATGATGAAAATGAAAATGCAACCAGCACACCGAAAACCGTGACCAATTCACTGAAAAATCCGTAGAATAAAAATCCTACCCCGAACGACTATCTGTCATATTTTAATCTACCAAAAGTTCCACACATGTAGCAGGCTTTTCCATCATTTTTCAGAAAAGCAAGAATTTTATACTCTCGGCAAATCCAATTTCTTTCGATTTCGCAAACACGTCTCCGTGATTTGATTGCTCAACATCAATATTTCTTGCGTGGAAGACCCGCCATAAAGATAGGTCATATAAGAAGAAGAAAGGAATCGAATTCCTCTACGTTTCGCATTCAGAAAACGGTCAGCGATAAAATATTTATGTCGATATGCCTCATTGCGCGCGCAAATATTAGGATTTCGTGGTTGTAATTTTTCGGGCGATAGCACATGCACTGAGAAATGCGGATCACGTAGAGCCCTTTTTTTATATCTACAGTACATACTCAGGAATTGCATAGAAGTTTTGTTAGGCCAAAAAAAATCGAACTTCAATTTTGACAGTACTGATTTAGGATTGTTTGATAATTGTTTCGTTGCTATATGAATGACATTGTCATTCAATAATGAATATTAACGTATTTGTTTGTGAGTTAACAATCACTTATTTGGTTATCTCATAAAATTGTAGAAACACAGCTTGAGCAAATTTTTTTTTAATGACGAATAGAGAAATATCGTCGATGGTTCAGACGAACGTTCAGCGTTGGCGATTGAATTTTATCCACAAGCATTTTGTGAAATTCGAGTGATTTCTGAGCATTTTTTTTTGTTTCGTGGCTGTTTAAAGAGGTTTAAAGGGCTTAGGACTCATTTTATAAAAAAAGAGTAACGATGGTAAATAAAAAGAAAAGTATCCAAAAGTTGCAAAAACATCTGGTCAATCAAATCCAAAGTCATCCAAAATTCTTTTAATAATCTGGGTTTGAATTATCAGTATCTCATTGTTCCTCAATCTTTGAAAACTGTCAAACACTGCAATAATTGAAGATTCTAAAACATCATATCAATATTCACAGATATTTATTCGATTGTAAAAATCGTACGAAATATTTCAGGACTCCTGTAAGTTACTAAATTTTGCACAAAGTTGCTTAAATATATCTATGTGCAAAAACCTATTAAATTTCTTTCAAAAAATCATTTGTCTAAGTATCCAACTAAAAAATCACTCAAGTTATCAAATAATACTGCCAAATCAAAGCGACCAACCCTAGCATCATAATATTCTACAGCAAAAAGGCTGCTTCCAAACCGAAAGAAGCTCTACAAGTTCCATGCACTGAAACAGTTCCCAACTGTTCCAGTCACAGCCCTCGCAACGTCTGCTTCCACGAATGGAGACAGTACAACCCCTAGTGAATAATGTGAAAACGATGATCCAATTTATACCGACTTTCCCCAGTGCGCGAAAAGTTTGACATTCAAGTTTGACACTCTACCTCCATCGCTACATCATTTTACCATCACACCCAAGAAACTCCAACCTCTACATCCTTCACGTTCGTCCTTTATCCCCCCCCCCCCCCCTCCGTGTGCTGCTATAAATACCATCAATTCCATTCAGATCATTCATCCGATTTTCCTTTTTCTCCCTCGAACTCTGCCACAGAACATTATACCGTACTGTTTTCACCATGTTTATCATTCCGCATTCATTACAATTTACAGCCATGTTTTGCGACATTTTCCCATTCTTTTTCCCCCAACAAAGCCCCAATTTCCGGGGCAATTATCACATTGTGGACAGACGTCAAAAATTAATCAAGGGCTCTTGATTAATTTCCCGGGAGCTAATGAATTCCGTGGACGTCTCCGAGTTTTAGCAATGTAAATACGATGAAATTAACTCCCTCTGTTTGGTTTTTCAATAGCACGAGAAAAAGTGCTTGAAACATGGCGAGGAGTATGAATAATGTAAAATGTCAGGAATTCATATTGGGATTCGTACGGACGATTTCGACGCAACTTCTTGTAAAATCTGACACTCGTTTTATTACACGGCGTATGATATCACTCGATCGTATTCAAGAAGACAAATGGAAAAGTCTTTGTTCCGCGAAATCTCCTTAAACCTCAATGTTCTTCGCCGTAAGCCATACGAAAACGGTATTTTCATCTTGGATCATCGTGAAGATGAAATATATGGAAAAAAAAGTTCTCAAGTTTTTCGCAGGAGATTTCGAGGGATTTTGGAAAATATGTAACGATTGATTTCTCTGTGACTCAACACCGTAATAATTACAATTACGTATCAAAATCAATGGATTCATGAATTTGGTAATTTTCGGAAATGATAATAGATTAATCAAATTCTTTTAAACTTTCGCAAAAGTGATAAAATTATGTTCATTTCACTTAAATTAAGTAAAGACTGAGTACCTTCATCACAATGACTGAATAAAGTACACTGTTATAATTTTCATAGAGAGAACCATTACAATAAATTAATAACCCCAGTGAAACAAATGTCACCTCGCTATTGTTTCTCATGAGATTAAGCTACGACACACAATTTGCGCGTGTTACGTATACGATTGCGTTTGAGCAATAGCAAATTAGATTAAACGCAATTAGACCAAATCAACAGCGCTATTTCGTTTCTAGCACGACCTTATAAAATTGACATCCATGCTTGCGTGTAAAATGAACGTTTCTACGAGTGGGTTGAAATATATCAGCGCAGGGAATGTACCTATGCTGAATGAATTCTTTAAGGACTTTCATCAATGTTATCACGAATTCGTTTCGTCGATACTTTTGCAAAGTACCATCCCTGATATAAATATTTGATACACAAATACTGAAAGAAAATTCTTGGGAATCCTCAATACCTGACACGAGTATTTTTTATTGGGAAAATGATATACTTTTTTTAGCAGTGTGTGATAAGTAGGGTGTCCAGATAGTGAGAACGGAAAATAGAGAGATTTTTTACCACCACCCCCCCCCCCCCCCCATCCCACCGCCATCACGGACTTTGCAGTATTTTTAAAATATTTCGAATTCCCAAAACTTATGAAATGTTCAACAAATTTCTAATACGAAAATTTCTCACGATTCTAATTATAATCGGATTTTTCGCAATTTTTATTAACGACTCCCTATGTTTTTGGAATTCTGAAAGTATTCGAAATTCTTGGAAATTGCCAAATTTTATAATGATCGAAATATCCAAAATTTTGTAATTTATCTGAAAATTCGAATTTATCTAAATTTATGAAATTTTTCGGAAAAGTTAAAAATTTCGGAATCACTAAAATATTCTAAATTCACAAAACTTTGAGAATTCTCATACATTCTTAAATTTCACTGAATAGTACAAATTCTACAAATTCTGAAAAATGGCAACATTTTTGAAATCCTGAAAACTTCTGAAATTCCAGAATTATAAAAATATTGCGAAAATTATTGAAATTTGCAGAACTTTTATGATTCTCAAAACTTGCAGAAATTTTGTAACCATTCAAATTTTCAGAATTCTCGAAATTATCGGAAATTATCGAAGTTTCAGAATAATTAAAATATTAAAAATTATCGAATCTTTATCAATTTTACAAAATTTTTCGAATTCAATATATATATATATAAATTACTGTTTGAATTTTCCAAATTCTTGCAATGTCCGGAACAACAACAAAATTATCAAAATATTAGAAATTCCCAAAACTGAAAAAATTTGCATATTTTCCAGAAATTTCATAATTGTCTAAGTTTTCAAAATTCTCAAAACTCTCAAAATTTTCGAATTTTACAGAATTTT
>JAPYZK010001068.1:38684-55103 GCA_030522785.1 Platygaster equestris | reverse complement strand
CTGTCCCAATACCTACAAATGGCGCGGTTCAATTGGGGTCAAAAAACTAGTGGTGGGGGAATGGGATCAGCTATCCAGTGTATTATACAGATCAGTGCAGAGAACTAAGGAGACAACTTGACAACCCCGAAATCGCCAAAATCGCAATTTTGGAACCAATCCAATCGTTCGAAAACATCTCGTCACATCTCGTAGAGAACAAAATACCTAACATCCCAAATTCCGCTCGTTCGTTTTCCTCTTCCTACTGTCATCCTGCTGCTCCAAGCATTTCGGAGACGGGGGAATCGTGAAAAAAAATCATTGACCGACAATATCCATTTTTAAACGCGAAAATCCGGCAACGTCGCAACGGCGCCGCGAAGCAAGATATCAAGATGTCCGCGAGTCCACAATAGAGGAAGCGTACCTTGGCTGTCAAAAAGTTCTGATTTCGTTAATCTCAACACGGCTACGCGTAATCCGGCAGGAAAACGCAATTTCTGAACGGTGCTCACTTACGCTGACAGGCGCGACTCATAGGTAAACTTGTAATCCTCGCATTGCGCATCAATATTTTGTACCGAGAAATCTTGCCATTTTCGAGCTCGAAAAACCCGTCGAGCTGGCTTTCCTTGAAACCGAAAAAAAACCCTAAATTTTCATCCAGAAGCTACATTCCCATATATTTATTGATTTTTTTCTGCTGTGTTTCCCTCCAAAACGTTGCTGCTGTGAAAATACGAAGTGAGAATTTTCGGAATAATAAGTGTTTTTACTGACATTTCTCGTGATTTCCCGGTGATTGTTATTAGTTGTGTTTTGGAGTTTTATAGGCGTCGCTTTTAAAGGTTTGTTGGGGCTCGGAGTGAATGTTGACAATTTGTTGACAGCGGAAATCGTAATGCGTTTATTTGACAGCTGTGTCAACAAAACTTGAGTTGTCGATTTTTGTGCTGGGGGTTGTGGGGACATAGGAACATTAAGGAGGTGTTTCTGTAAATTGAAATAATTGTTGCAGATCCAACTTCAGTAATGCAGTAAAAATTTCCTGGGCAAGATGGCTAGTGATGATGATGAACCTGTATTCAGACACAAGTCTAAAAAATTTCGGTTGATGTCAATTTCGGATTCAGATCAAGAAGACAGCGACAGTTTCATAGAACAACCTAATCAAAAGAAGAAAGTTGTAAGTATTCAAGTTTAATTTGAATGGCTAGAAATTGTTGAAAAAATTCTTGAAACATGAAAATATGAAAACAGAAATGTGCAAAAGTTTGTAGCTAAAATTGCATGTTTCCCCAATTTAAAAACCAAGTGTTTTTTTTTTTTCGTATTGTAAAATATTGTTTTGGATCAAAATTTAAAAAAAAGTGTCCAAAAATTTAAGAATTTCAACTTGAAACTCGATATCACACTTCTATTTAATACAAAATGTTATTTGTGGCATTACAGATAATTTGGAGCGATGCTGACACCAGTGAAGACGATGACGATGACTTACCAAAATCTGTTAAAAAAAATAAGACTCATGTGAGAAATAAAACCACAGTTGTAAATGAATACAAAAAATTGTTGTTTGAACAACTACTGAATTTTTTGCTTTTTTTGTTGTAGGTAATTATCAGCGAGGACGAATCTTGTGAAGATAGTTCCGATTCTGAAAATGGCGAGATACCCAGTAACTATGAGAAGTCATCTCAAATTTGTTTTCCAAATTTGAAAAACTCAGCTGACCTTTATCTAAACATATAGTTTATTTGAGTAAATCAATTTATAACATGCTCTGTTTTATTACTCTTTTTGAATAGACAAAAATTCTGAAAATGACAGGAACATGTGTAGAATACATTACAAAAATCTGAATGCTACATCTAACATACAAAAACTCCATTTCCAGCCCTAGGCAACACTTCCTCTGAATGGGAATCTGACTGGGAGAGCGATGAAGAAATGGAAGAACAAATTGGAGAAAAACCTGATGTCTCAAAGGAAGAAAATGCCAAAACTAAAGAGTCAGACTATGACTCGGAAAAAAGCGACGGGAATGCAGAAAAATGTCCCATATGTTTGTTGCCATTCAAAAAGCAACAGCTCGGCACGCCTTCGTCCTGCGATCACAGATTCTGCCTGGAGTGCATCCTAGAATGGAGCAAAAACATCAATACATGCCCTGTCGATCGAACAAGCTTCTTAGTCATTAATGTTCGCAAAAAAATTGGCGGCCAAGTATGAATCCAGACCAAAAATTTCAATTAGGAGAAACAAACAGTTTTTATTCAACAGTTAAAATTGTTTTCAGATCGTGAATTACATCCCTGTTGAAGTGAAACCGAAAGTTGAAGACATGATTGTGGAAGATCTAACTTTTTGCGAAATTTGCGGCAGTAGTGAGAGGGAGGACCGAATGCTTATGTGCGACGGTTGCGATTTGGGATACCATCTGGAATGTCTTACTCCGCCAATGGAAGACGTTCCTGACGGTTCATGGCATTGTCCTGATTGTTCTCCCAGCATAGCTGAAGATGTAATAATTGCTTTTTCCCAACGCCGTGGAGAAAACGCGATTTTTTCCACGGCTCAAAACTTCAAAAATCATATTTTCTCCACGTTGTTGGAAAAAATATAGTCCTCAACTTGTGCAGAAGGGCTTTTTTAACAAATGTGAGATTTGCAAGACGAGCCGAAGGTGAGTTTTGCAAACCTCACATTTGTAAAAAAGCTCCTGCACTCGTTGAGAAATATACTATTCTATGTTTTTGCTTTTTACACCTTTGAAAACTTTGGAATTTTTCGTTTGTTTGCAAAATATAGAATTGAAATTGAGAGGCTAGAATTGAAATTTTCTACATTCCAATCTAACATTTTTTGGTTAACTGAGTCATTTTTGGATATGTTTCATCAATTTGTACAATAAAATACTAGGTAATAAAAAAATTTATTTTGATAATGAAAAATGAGTAAATGTGGGCAATCAGAAATTTTTTATTTGAGAGTTATAGAATTCCCAATTAAAGATACAGTTTCCAATTGTGAGAGTTTTCAAAATTCAAATTCGAGAACTTGAAACTCATGTTTAATTCTTTCAATTTCGCTCTAGGACTGAAATTTCCAAAATTGTTCTAATTTTTGTAATTTTTACATAGGACAGCAAAAGAGTTACTTTACTGTATTAATACAGTCAAAGTTAATACTATGTTGTCAATTTGTTGTTGTTGTAATATCTAACTGTCAAAAAATGCAAAAAAAACTTGGTGTAAGAGCAAACATTCACAGCTAAATTCAACGTGTAAACATCTGTTGAAACGTAAGAATGTAATTTATTCAATATGCACAAATTATTTGCAGAAAATTTGGCAACAGAAATTCATCTCCAATAAAACAGCAAAAAAAGCCGTTTTATTACATTTCTACGTTTATTTTTTTTTCTTCATTTCTATGTGTAGCCAATAGATTTGCCCAGTTGTACTTGTGAAACAGCATGTAACCACCTCGTTTTTTAAATTCAAGGTCGACATAGACGAAGAGGAGATGGACGACACTATAAGGGAGGCCCGTCTCTTGGGCCGAACTTACGGTTGCATTAATCGCACGATGAACCATCACCTACATGAAGTTGTCCCTTTCATTCCTCGCACATTGCAAACCGTGCGCATTCGGGCCAACGTCCGTGCTACTTTGCGCTCTGCTGCACGGTCGAGGCTGGAGCCGACTTTCAACCCCGATCAGCCGTCCACGTCTTCCGGATTCGAGTCCGTTTCCGAGAACAGTCGTAGTCGCTCGCCCAACTACCTCGAACCCTCGACCTCCGGATCTGGAAGGGCCAGCAGCTCAAGGGCGACGTCAACGAAAAGTCGAAAGAAGAAGGCGACGAGCAAGAACACCAAAGGCAAAAAAAAGAAGAAGACGACAAGAGTAAAAAAAAGCACCAGTGAGCTGAAACGCGTGGTTATAACGGAAATAAACGAGGACGGCGAGGAAGTGGAAACGGTGTCTTTCGTTAAAGTTTCGACGAATGCCTCGAAAAAAATGGGCAGGAAAAAGAAGAAATCGCGCAAGGTACAATGAAATCACACACACACACATGCAAAATTTCATGCTATCATTTCATTGAATCTCGCCACATGCCAACGGCAATGCACATGTAATCAAATTTTTTATTTTCCGATTATCGCCGTGGTAGAAATTCTTATTTATTTTTTTACCTTTTTTACTTGTGTTAAATTGAAAAATGTAGAAGTCGTCGCGAATTTAATTCTACCGGGACCTGGATAAATTGTAAAAACTCACATAGATTTTGAATAAACAGTTTTCTTGGAAAACAATGCAGTTGGCAGTTTTTTTTTAATTAGAGAACTTTTTGAATTTGCACTTTCAGGAATACCGGTTTTTGGTCGTTTCGAGTAATGTAACTTGCTATTCAGTTAGTTGTAACTGGGCTGTAAAAATCAATTGAGTCAACTTTATCTCAGTTTTGCGATTAATTCTGACTGAAATTGATTCGAAATTCGACTGTAAAACTGGGAAAAAGTTGACTGTTGCCGTAACTCGCAACTATGATTTTCGTAACTTGGTAGTAACTTGACTTTCGTGCACTAACGCAGAATCGTTGCGATTTTCACACCATTCACTGAAAGTTTGTAGTAAATAACGAAAAATTCCATAGAAAAGTGCTGTGATTCGAAAAATGCGACGTAAGTACATTTTTTTATCGGACATTCTATTTGGTTCCATAATTTTTTTGTCTCTTTTGTAGAAACGGAAACGCCGCAAACTTAACATGACAGATTCGAAGACGACAAAGAGACGATTGGCCAAGAATCTTGGGATGATTACCAGAGGGTTGGGCGCGTCGATGCCGACCTTGAAAAATAAAAGTACAGCATCGGAACGTTCGGTGCTCACAAGTGCTAGATACAGCGCCGGAATAACTCAGATCAGCCTGTTCGGCCGCAACCTTGGATTGGACTACAGCCCACCAGGGTGAGTTTTTCGCGAGAAATTTCAATCAAAGTAAATTGGCAAATTCGAAAGTACAGTACCCAAATTTCGAATTGATGAAAGTCGGACATTGAGTATTTTAAAATTATCAAGGTTAAAAATATACAAAACTGTCAAGTTTTTAGTCAATTTAAATTCACAAAAGCCTCTTTCTGCCAGATCCGACGACGAGTTGGAGAACTCAACCGGAGCGGGACCCCAGGTGCAGACTCGACCTCGACCAATGCTGAACGCGACACGCCGACGCATGGCCCTCAAAGGCATTCGCCCCCGCTCCATGATCTCCACCTCCAACCCCATCGACCTTCTCGACAGCATCATGTCTGCTCAAGAGATCTGGCACAGCAACAATAACAATAACATCATATTCTTGAAAGGCGATGGCACATTGCTAATCAAGGGCAAAAAACCCAAGGACAGTATTACGAAGCAGGAAAGTCCAGTGAAGAAAAAGGAAGAGGGAACCAAGGAACACACATCCAGCGACGAT
Organism: Platygaster equestris; assembly: GCA_030522785.1. NCBI lineage: Eukaryota > Metazoa > Arthropoda > Insecta > Hymenoptera > Platygastridae > Platygaster > Platygaster equestris. The sequence continues at coordinate 49,633 of JAPYZK010001068.1, read as the reverse complement.
CGATCCCTGGACATGTCTAACAACATCACACAGGCCCCAATGTACAACAGTCCTCGCGGAGGTGGCGGACATCGCGGACAATTTCGCGGTGGATATCGTGAAAACAACCGACACAACTACGGTGGACAAAATTACAACTCACAAGATTCGTACTCCAGTGGCGGCGGCGGCGGCGGCGGCGGCGGGAGGCACAGTTTCGGTGGTCCTGGAAATCCCCGCGAGTTCGGAAACCACATAACCAATTACGAACCACGCGGACCGATGCCGTTTCCAGGGAATCCGATGTTCCGCAACCGCAACCCCCAGCACTTCCGTAATCGATTTCCTGGACCAGAAAATTCGGAGAGGCATTTCGGGTTCCAGGAACAGCAGCAGCAGCACCGGTTCCCGCCACCTCAGATGCACGGAGTCGTGACGGGACCGCCTCCTAGTGCACCGACGAATCCGATAATCGCGTTAGGTCCCGCGGCTCCGCCACCTTTGATGTCCTTGAACCTTTCGAGGTCAGTCGTGTTGGACAGTTTCGACACCCCGGAGGCGGAGACCTTGGATCAGGTCGAAAACGACGAGGAGTGCGATCTTTACTCCGATATTCAAGCTCCGAGCAAATCGGATGGCGATGCTCAGTATGAAGTTGGGGATGTTTTGTTGCCCCCGCCGGAACCTCCTTCGGGCTTGTTGGACTTTGAGGAGTCCAAGAGCGAGCAGGACAAGGACAGCGATCAGGAGGAACTAGTGATCGACGACACGCCGAAAGAGGATGGCAAGGAGCAGGGCGAAGATGGGGAGAAGTATGACCCTTTTGACGAGAGCGAGAGCAATGATAGTAAATCGGATAAGGGGCACAAGGACGAGGAAGGTAAAGGAGGCGACGGCGCGTCTTCGCGGTGCTCAGGGGTGAGTTTGGAATTTTTGAGATTTTAGGGATCATAAGTGGAATTTTTAGGAATTTTACGAGTTTTGGAGAATCATGCAGGATTTTTTAAAATTTCTTTGATTTTTCATCGTTTGTGCGAATGTTGAAACAAATTTATTAACTTCCCGTAAATATTTTGTGTATCTGAGGATTTGTTCAAAAATACTCAACAAATTTTTTTGCGCTGTAAAGAACTCATTAAAAAAATGAGATTCATTTTGAATTATCTTTTTTTTATGTAAATTGTTTATAAATTGTTGATTTTTAAATAATTTTTTATATTACACAATGATTTTTGAAAATTTTGGATCATTTTTACACAACTTATCTCAGTTCTCAGCAATTTTGATGAACTGTAAAAGTGCTACGTTAGTTTTTTCTGTGTTAATTTTCAGATGATGAAAAAATTATACAGAAAATTTCTAAAAATTCACTTTATTTTCCAGAATTGTTTTGTATTGTAAAATTCAAATACATACCAAAATATCTGTTTCTCTCTGTTTTCAGTATTCTTTAACTTCAAACAAACCATAAAAAAAATTCTTTCCATTATTTTCAGGACCAAAAAGGTGAAAAAACTCAAACCCAACAAAAAAGCCAGGTTCGACTGACAGCTTACGACGACGACGAAGACGAAGACGATTCTCAAACGGACTGCCCCAATTTTTCCATTTATTCCGCGCAAACAATGGATGTGGCTCGACACTCTCACCAGGGAATCGCACAAGTTTGTCCTTTGGAACCACCCCCGCTACCGCCCTCTATTCCAGACGACGATGACATAATCGTCGGCGATATCCAAGCTTGCGACCTGTCCGAGATTCCGGAACCCGTTGATCCATACGTCGAAGCCCTGCGAAGGGAACGACAAGCGCTCAGCAAAATTCCCCCGAAAAAAATATCCAACGACTCCAGGGGCAAAATTACCTTCAAAATCGAAAACGTTAAAATGAAACTGAATTGCAAAAAACTGAGCAACCTTTACGACGAAATCGATGAAAACATCGAAATGTCGGTGGAACAAGAGCAAGACCAAACGAAAAAAGAAAGCGAGTCCAACGATCAACTGAAAACATCAAAATCGTCCGAGGAACAATTAGTCGAAGACGCCAAAAATGAGAGCCAAGAAGAGAAAGAGGTTGACGAAAAAGAAGACGAAATGGAAGTAGAGGAGGAAAGTGATACTTTCCCGGAAGAAGAGGAGGAAAAAAAAGAGGAAGTCCCCGAGAAGAGTGAAAACGTTGAAAGTGAGAATGTCGAAAATTTGACTCCGCCTGTCGTGCAATCCCTCACTCCAGGAACAGAAACTTATACTCCGGAAAGAATTTGCGAAGACGAGGATTCCATGAAAACTGAGGAAATCGGGGAAAAATCGATGGTTGACGCGAATGCGTCCGAGAAAGATTCGCAAAAAAAAGAGAGTTTCGAAAATTCTGAGAAAGGGCAGATGAGCTCGACTGGAAACGACGAGTCGGAGAGTTTTCCTTTGGAAAAGGAAAATGACGGTGACGAGGATATTGCTTGTATCGAGGAGATGCCGCAAACTGCTTGGGAATCTGATGGGGCGTACACTCCTTGCAAAGATGAACTTCCCGTGAAGGAATTGTCGCCGATGATGAGTGGTTTGGAACCAATCACACCGACGAAAGATAAAAGCAATGACGATTTGGGCACGGAGTTGGGCGATGACGGGTGTCAGACTCCGGCGGGTTACGCGGGTCTTGGAACTGAGGCGATTTCCGAGACGGACGAGGCCATGAATTTCGAGGACGAGTCGCCGGGTACGAAAAAAAAGAAGGAGAAGGATGTGGAGGAAGGGGAAATCATGGATGAAAAGGTGAATTCGAGAGTTGAATTTGAACAGAAATTATTTTATAGCAATAATATTTCAGTACTTGAATGTTGAGCTATTTCACAAATTTATGGAACTTACAACTACTTTGTTGAAAATTTTTGTATGTACTTTCAAAGATTTTGGAAAAGTTTTTTAAATTGTTTAAAAATGTTATTTATTTTCATGTATTATTTTTTGTTTTCACATTTTCATTTAAAACATGTTCCTTCAAAAATTTCTGAATTGAAAAAAAAAATTGTAACATATGACATGAACGTTTTTAGCCAAAAATTAATAAATCTTATTTTTCATCATCTCTCAGGGTAACAAAATAAAAGACAAGACAAAAGTTAAAGAAGACGACAAGAAAAGAAAAAAGAAGGACAAAAAAGAAAAGTCCACCAAGGAGGTGGAGAAGAACAAGGAAAACATTTCTTCCGAAAATTTGGTCTCGTGGAAGAAAGTGTCCAAAAGTACAAAAGAGAGGCAGTATCGCGACAAGGACAGGCGCTCAAGGTCACGAGATAAGGACAGGGACAAAGATAGGCCGAGGAAAAAGTCTGGGGAAGGGGGGCAACCTTCGAAGCGCAAGGAGAAAAGAAAAGAATTGCCGAGGTACGACGTGAGGAAACTCGTCGCAGACAAGCCCAGAAAGGACGAGTATGGGAGGGACATCAGGGACACTTCAAAGAGTTTGTCAAGGTCTTTGTCCCGGACTCGTCGAAGTCCTTCGTTTTCTCGCGGACGATCCAGGAGCCGAAGTCAGGGTTCCTGGGGCAGAGGGTGTAGGTCGCTCTCGCGAAGAAAATCTAGGAGCAGGCACAGGGCCACGAGGAGAAGTCCTGCGTCTAGGTAATTAATTTCGTAATTATGTATGCATTATTAAAACAATTTTGTTGGGAATAAATAATAACTGAAACACTGGTAAAACAATCTTAATTTATTAACTGAATCGACCCACAGAACAATAAATTTTTCAACAATTTTCGTCCAAACAGAAAACGCTCCCCGTCCCGAAGACGCTCGGTGTCTAGAAAAAAATCTCGATCCGCGTCCCGAGGACGACGCAGGTCCTTGTCGCCGCGACGAAAATCCCGCAGGAGATCGGTGTCACGGGATCGAAAGCGCAGATCACGAACGAGGTCGAACGAACGTAGGAAGAAGAAACAACACAGGTCAAAGTCGAGGTCGAGGTCGAAGATTCGCAAACGCTCGAGGAGCCGATCGCCGAAACGCCCGAGGGATAAAAAGCATGGCAAAGTCAGGAGGTTGACGCGATCTAGGTCGCCGGTGAAGAGGCCGTCGCCTTCGCGCGACGGGGAACGTGGCCGGAACTGGGAGACGCCGTCGGCGGTGGAAAAAATCCCCGAACGCGACCCGCATTTTGTGAACAGGGAGGAACGCGAGTCCTGGAGCGCTCAGTGGACGCCGTCCTGGTCGAGGTCGAGGTCCAAAACGCCGCCGGTGCCGCAGAGCGAAATTGTCGCTCGCGATTGGTCACCGCCCCAAACGGTTTTAAACGATGTTCCGCCGAAGAATTTGACGGTGATTTTGACGAATAAAGAGGCGATAAAGAAGAAAAAGAAGGAGAAGAGGAAAGATGGGAAGAAGGGGAACAAGGAGGTGGACAAGAGGGGGAAGAGGAGTAGGAGACTTCGGAATGGTGAGTTGAGGATTGATTTTGAGAATTTTGGGAATTTTTTGAAATTTTAGACACTTTCGACCACTTTCAATGATTCTTTAAAAAATTGAATCCTGAGTAATTCAGGCACTTGCCACTGATATCCAGAATTTCGAATTCAGAAAGTCTAAAATTCTAGTTCTTCGAAATATTTTTTACGATTAAAATTTGCATTCACAGCCCCGCCACCGTCGAAGGAGGTGTTCGCCAGCGGTGACAACATCCTGGTTAGCGTGTGTTTCAACAAGGAAAACGAGAATTCGGAGGCGGCGATGATGGACACGGACACGTTGCCGATGTTGACGCAGGGAAAACGCCGTCGTCGGGAAACTCCACTCCTGGAACCGCCACCGAAGAGGAGCAAAAAGGAAAAGACCAGGGAGAAGCGCTCCAAGTCGCCCAAGGCGAAAAAGGACAAGAAGAAAAAGTCCAAGGCCGCCGAAATCGCAGCGTCCAAGAAGCCCGTGGCTGTGATAGATTTAGACCAATCGCCTTTCCGGGAACAGACGCCTTCGCCCCGCGACGTCATCGTTCTCAGCGACGATGATGAAAAACAGGCTCAGGATAGCGTCGCGACGCCCGAAGGCAGGCAACAGACGGGTGAGTCGACGCCCCAGCACGAGAAGTTCGTTTCACAGGGGCCAAAAACTCCGCCCGAGCCACAGGTTTGTTACTTTTTTGGAAATATTATTCATTTTGTTGCAGAACTTCGTAAGAAATGTTGAATTGTTCAAGACTTGAGAAAAAAAGCTTCATAAAATTCGGAAAGTTCAAAAACTGTCAGAAAATTCAAGTTTTCATATAATCCTTACCAAAAGAATTAAAATCTGTCTTGAAATATATTTTGTAATGATTTATGTAATGGATTTTGAAACACGATATTCAGTATTCCGCTTTAAGACATCGGCAGGGAAAAAAATTTTTCAGCGTACGCTAAACACCCTGTTGAATTCTCACCCACAATATTTGTATTCCAGGTTAAGTTTTCTATCAACAAACAAACCAGCAACCTACGGCCTTCGTTGATGAACCCGCTCCTGGAGGAAGAGGAAGAAGAAGAAGAGGAGGAGGAGGAGGAGGAGGAGGAGGAGGAGGAAGAAGAAGAAGAAGAAGAAGAAGAAGAAGAAGAAGAAGAAGAAGACGAGCACATGGACGAGCGCGCAGACGAGGAACTCGAAATGCGGGCCCAGGAGGAGCTCGAGCTTCGACTGAAAATTGGTCCCAATACCCCGCCAGAGCCTCCCGCCTCGCCTCAGACTTCACCGGACGCGTACGATCCCTTCGATCCGACGAAATCACGCTCGCCGACGCCACCACCGAGCCAGGAAACAACCCCGCTGACGGACGAGCGGAACCCGAGGAATTCGCCGAGGAAGCACGACACGTCGGAGACCCCGAAGACCCCGACAGAGGCGCCGCAACAGCCTGAACAACAGTCACCGGAGAAACAGCCGGAAAAACCGAAAATAATTTCCGTGGTAACGATAAAAAAGGCGACTTCGCCTCCTAGGGATACGACACCTACGGTGGACGGTCAGACGGAGGCCAGTTGTTCTCAGGTTTCTGAAAGCAGTCCTACGAAAAATCAACAGAGTCAGCAAAACGCGACGACGACGGCCAACTCGTTCCAGCCGATGAACCCGGTTTTGGCGACTGTGGCCGCGGCGGTTCAGCGAAGCTCGATTCTTAGCGGGGTGAATGCGCAGAGGAATTTGATGCAGGTGAGTTTAGGTTTAAGAATGAAGATCGATATTGTTATTGAATTTTCATAAATCTCTCCATATCTGTTCTTGCACAGTAACTCCGAGAAACGGATTAATTACGAAAACATTACAAATACAGGAGGCTCGGTGTCCAACAGAATTTTTGCCAAAAATTTTTCTTTCAGACGTCTGTTGGACAGAGGGAACCCTTATTTTAGCAATTTGAAATTCAAATGTAAATTCATATAGACGCAGTATTGGGGATTGTTGTTTTTTCGAAGGCGTTGAATGACGCAGCATTTTTCCGGAGACAAAACTGTAATGATTAATTGCTTTTCTACCTGCTTGATATTTCTGTTGGACCCGAAGAGATTCTGTTCGAGACATGTCTGTTAGATACCGAGCCCCCTGTACTTACTTCTTATGAAAATAAATATATGTACACCTTCAAATTTGCTCTTTTCAGACCAATCGCATTTCGCCCAGTAGCCAAGCCAAGCAGCAGCGGCCAAATGACCGGCCCCAACTTCCGAACATTTTCGCGAATTCTGTTAAAACAACACCAGGAAATCGTACCGCGAAAGCAGCTCAAAATAAAGGCAACTCCGCGGCGGGACAAAATGGAAATGACGCGAATGCTGAGACCGCGAACGACGTGATCGACATGTCCTCGCCGTACTCCCCGGGTTCGACGTTGAGCGATGGCATGTTCGATCCTCCGAGTCCCGGGGGTTCCCCGGTTGCGAGTGCCGCTGCGACCGCACCTCCTAACCCGGCGAAAACGAACACCGCAAAAAGCAAAAGCGAAGCCAAAAAGGATATGTTTGACACACTTTTCGAGTCATCGCCAGTCAACAGGGTTGGCAGTAATAAAACCAAGTCGAAAAAATCGGAGAAGAAGAAGAAACAACAATTGACGTACCAGCCAGCGTCATATGGTAGAATATACAGTTTTTTTTTTTTTTTCTGAGCAGAGTATCTTAAAATTTCAAGTTTTGGGAGTGTATTGAACTTTTCGTCGAAGTTGTTGGAAATTTTGGGAGTGTTTAAGGATTTTTGGTTGTTTTTATTAATTTTTGATGGTTCCATGGACCATTTTTTTATCGAAACAATTTTGTTGAATTGGTGTATTTTTAAGCCTTTTTTAGATTGCAGTGGGATATTGTTTAGAAATTAAGAATCGAGGAAAGTTTTTCGGCAATTGTTTGAAAATTACAGTGTTTTTGAGAAATATTGATTTCAAAAATATCAAGTCAATTTTTTTTCAAATAATGTTTTTAAAATGTTTATATTCCCCAATATAATTAGGATTGTCAATTTTTTTGTCAACACTTGATGAAGTCATTGTGAATTTTGTCGTTAATTTCATAAATGAAAATTTCATTCATGCAGAAGTATACTGAAAATAATTTAATGTGAGTGAAAAATATGGGGAAAACACATTTTCAAAATCTCGTTTTTTTCTAGTTCCATCAGCTGCGAATTCCAAAGTTGGTGTGCGAATGGACGAAAATCAATTACAAATTTTAGACGATCTTCCAAGTTCAGCTGTAGAAATGCAAGTCAAAGATAAAGTGAGTGCGATTTATTGTATTATACGTTTTTTGACTATAGTATATATCTCCAGTTACCAGATTCATTTTTTTGAGTTGAAATTTTTTATTTGTTAAATTTGCAAACAATTATGAATTGGTGTTCCATGTTTTCATAATAACTTAAATCTTTCGTTAAAATAATTAACGATTTCTGTAAAAATACTGGAAAGAGAAGCCTCGAAATGATATAAGATATGACAGAATTAACGAAAATACTTTTTGTTTCAGTTCTTGAAAAAATTGAATAGACAAGAACGAGTTGTAGAAGAAGTAAAACTGGTGCTCAAGCCGCATTACACAAAGAAGCATGTGACAAAAGAGGAGTACAAAGATATTATGCGCAAAGCAGTGCCGAAGGTAAATAAAAATGCTATTGTTGATAATTATTTTAATCTTATTATTATCTTATTATTATTATATATTATATATTATATCTTATCATATATTAAGTCTTGATTACTTTTTCCATACAATCTGAATTTTCGTATTAACGAAAGGTTTACGAGAAACTCTGAAATACGATTGAAAGATTGATTGAAAATGTGTTTGAGTAAATGTTTCTGATGAAATAATCACATACGTAAATAAACACGTATGTATTGTCAATTTTTTAACCGACTATTGTAATTGTTTTTTCAGATTTGTCACAACAAGTCCGGTGAAATCAACCCTAAGAAAATTGCCCACCTCGTTGAAGCCTACGTGAAAAAATGTAGAAATAATAAAAGAAAGGCGAGCGGAGGGACGGGAGGAAACGCGACGGCGAAAACGAAACCAACGTGAGTTTTTTTATTCAATTATTATCTACTTTGCCAAGACAAAAGTAGAGGCGAAAGAACAGCTCATTTTGATAAATTACCAAGTTTTGCTTAAAATCGAATAGTAGTACTTACTTTTATTTTAGTTACTTTTATTCTCGTAATGTTTTGAATGTTATTTTTTGAACTCCAAAAATGTTGCTGTTTTTAAGAATTTTATTAAATAATGGATGCATTTTGGAAATTTTGTTTGAATCCACAGAAATTATTTAAAAATCCCAAAACTTTCAACAATTATTGAGTGTGTATGTCCGGAAGTTTTTGACACTTTTAAACAATTTTTCTGTCGTTCGTTGGGTCCATACCTACCAACTGTTTTTTCGGAAGGCAACTTATTTGTGAATTTTAAGCATCTCCCTAATTTCCCCCCCCCCCCCCCCCGTGTTGATTAATTTCCCTGAAAAATTGTTGTGTTTTTGAAATGTTGTAAACATTAATATTTTGCGATTAATTAAAACGTGAACACTGTTTATCTTTTGCAGAAAAACCCTCTGGAGTTGATCGCATCGCTGAGAAAAACAGAGTCGAATATTCCCGAGTTCGTAGGACGATCGTTAGCTCGCAATCGATGCACTGGCGGAGTAAGTGATGGTCAACTTTTCATTAAATAAAAAAAAATTTCTATTGTCAGGCCAACGATATGTAATTGTATGTATATATATATATTTACCTCGAATCGAGCGCAATATTTTTATTTATGTAAGTCTCATGGCTTGTGTCAGAAGTGAAAATAATATTGTTAATTATTAGCACGTAGACGTTTTCAATCCGGTTTGTGAAAAAAAACAGATGAAAATTCGAAATATTGGACTAAGCTCACAGTGTTTGTAGAGAGTAAAAACTTTTGCGACCCCGATGTCTTTAGAAATAAACCAAACGTACATTGCAAATGATTGAAAATATTTAAGAGCCCGCGCGTATAAGGTTTTTTTTATATGGTTGAATGACGAAAATTTTGTGTCGTCTACTGTTTTCATGTGTAAATCGTATTTAATAAAAATGATACACGCTTATGAATTTTTCGTCTGCATTTTCCAATTCTCAATTGGTTTTTGAAGTTGTCAAGTTTTGGTAGTCAGATTTTTTTGATTTCGGTTTCATTCTGTGGTGGAAACGATTCGACCGGGACCGCAAAATATTCGTTCGTGCTCATTTGAGGTCGATTGTAGAAAATTGAATACGTATTTATTTGCGTTTGCAAGACTGCATTTTGACGGTCTTTGCTGGAAAGAATGGTTGTGTGGATTCGTTCGGTTGGCAGTAAGTTAGACAATTGTGTAACGATATTTGTCAGACATTATTAAAGAAATGGAGATTTCAACTGGATTGAGATTTTTTGTTGGGGGGTCGGTGTTTTTCCTCGTTTTTTTTTTTTTTTTATATAGTTGTTTATCAGAAATAGCTTATGGAGTATCTAAGTGAAATGAATATTCTGATTCCAGAGATTGTAGCGATGTTCGCGACGTTTAAAAATTTACTGCGATATTGAGAAGCCTAGATATCTTACAAATTGCAGGAATTCTACAAATTGGCTCTTTTTCCTAAGTTTGACATTTAAAAATAATACATCAACAAATTCTAGTGAATTCCTTCTTTAGGTCCTAGGGATGTAGCAAAAAAACAGGAAATTTACTCAAAAAACATTTAATGCAATCGTATGTTAAATTTACGTTAATGCATAAACGACGAATTTTATCGTGGTTTCAGTTTCAAACACTCAAAGTAATACAGAAGATCACAACTTAAATATACACATAACATTATTTGGTATGTAAAAAATTGATCGCTTTTCATTCATTGTCGTTGACATCATATCGTATAATTTTCAAAAGTTCGAGTTGCCCTTTGATCCTGATGACTGAAAGTACCCTTTCCAATGAACGGTTAGACAAAAGTTATTAAACGGTATTTGGTGCAACCTCAGCAAAACCAATTTGAGACTGCCCGAAGTCGAATTCTGTGTAATAACGCCCGATGAAAACGTCTCCCAAAATCCACAAAGGGCCATTTGGCGGTGGAATGTCCATGCCCATGAAACCGCTGAGGCAAACCTTTTTGCCGAATGATTTAATCTGAAAATTAAAAAAAAAAACACATTAATTACAGAATTATAACTATTCCCATAAAAAACCAAACTTCCGACCCTATGGGGGGGAGTGCTTACAGGATTACTTTTGGAAACACTCGAATTCGACAAATCGCCTAATCCAAGATAGATTTTGAAAATTTTTTCTTTTTAAAAACACTCACTTGCAAAACGTAGTCTTCTCCTTTCAAAGGGAAGTTACGGCCAGCAATGACAATGTTAATTATTGGCAATTTGGAAATAGCGTCGCAGCTTACCTGTTGATAAAATAGTATTAGTTGTAATTTTGTTAAATCGAAAAATGGTAAAAATTCTG
>JAPYZK010001068.1:17100-38661 GCA_030522785.1 Platygaster equestris | reverse complement strand
TTGCTTTGTTTATAGCCGTGATTTCTTCAACTGGCCCTGCAATCAATGAAGTGCCGGTGTCCGCAATAGCTTGGCAACCATCTTTGCACATAACTTTGTCGCCTATTTTAATTCTGAAAATTTATAGAATAACAATCAGCATTTTTCGATAACTTGCTAAAAATTTCTGATGATTTTTGTATTTAATAGAAAAACTGTCAAATATTATTTAAGTTTAGAAAACATTTCCATAAAATTGTGGACGTATGACAACGTTTTTGAGACTTGTGGAATTGTACAATTATCAATTTTAAAAAACTACAGAAAATTTCGAAAAAAAAACAAAGAATTTTGTGGGAGCCTCAGATATTTTGCTATCTCTGATCTAACTACATATCTTAGAACTAAAAACGTTACGAAAATCGAAATTTGATAATTTTGTACCATTTTTATAAGTTTGTTGTGAAATAGTATTATTTTTTCTACTACTTCTAATTTTTTTATCCATTCTCCAAAGATTGATATTTTGTATCTCCAAAATTGTTTAAATACAAACTCAATTTTTTATACGCTGTTTTTCGTACTCTCATTATGTTTTTTTTTTTATCAGCAATTCAAAATTACCCGTCCATTCCAAACTGCCAATACGCCTTACGACTGACAGGAACATATGTGAATTCTCCCTGGTAATGTTTGGGATCCGAACCTCCGAAAATAATTTCTCCCCCTTCTTTGCCCATCGGATCTCTGCAAAAAAGATTTGAAACTTCAACACTTGAACTACAAAGAATTGAAGTTTGATTAAATCAAATTAGACAATCACTGCAAAAGAAAAACATCAAGACATTTGATTTTTGATTGAAGGGCGTTCGATCAAAAGTTAATGACCTATATTTTCCATAGATTCAACTATTTCGAAAAATTACTATTAGGAGAAACGTGTCCAGTTTTTTATCGGACAGCCTTCAGTCACATTAATTAAGCAAAACGCATCAGTACCTGTTGAGGTAAAAACTGAAGACGGGTTTTTGAACAAGTTCTTGTTTATACATTTCGTTAAATACTGGAGAAACCCCATCGACAGCAATTGAGGGGAAAGCCAAGCCCAAAATTCCGTCAAATTTGGCAGCAACAAAAGTGAGGCCTGGTTCGCTCATTGCTTCGGCAAATGTGATATTCACAATATCCACCCCTGCCATCTGAAAGTAATTCCCAAAAATGTTGAAATACATCCACCTGATATCACTTTTTCGATTACAAAGTAACCTCAAAAAAAGTATAACGTAATTTTCTATGTAATTAATTTTTATAAAGCTTATGTTATGTACATTTTCTAAGATTCATCGAACAGTTGTCCTCCTCCAAAATTCCAAATTTGGAATTAAAAAACTGTTTACTCCAAAAATTTATATTTTTCAGAAAAAAATGTCAAGTTGACGCAATATTTTTGTGAATTAAGTATACGATAATGCTCGTTATTTTAATGCAAATAACAAATGAGCCAGGCACACTTGTCGCAACTAGCAATTTCTATATCTTATCGTTATTGCGATTTTCACAGCCATTACTTTTAAAGTTGCAAATAGGTCATGTTTAGTCTTGAATGCTATATTCTGAAAATTATTATATATTTTTTTTACTATCATTGACGCAAACAATTTTTTACATGAAGTGTGTCAGTGGACAAAAATCCCGAAAGACTTCCAGAGCCATAGCGAATGTCGAATTTCGTCCCATTGGCCATGTAAGTGGATGAGGCTTTGCTATTGTATTTGTTATGTACGACTGAAACAAAAAATTGTATAATTAGGTTTATTGTTCTTATTTTTTGAATATACTGGCACTGATGAAATTCTTTCAAATGAAGAAAAAAATTAATAATCAGTGTTTTCTAATCAGATTCCATCCAAAAATTTGAACGGACAAATCCAGCATGAAATTTTTCCCAAAGGTGCTTGAAATTGAAGATTTCGTAACATTTCTAATAATTCTCAAAAATTTGAAAAACTTTTTACATTTTGGGAGCTAGACAATACTTTTGGAAACAGACAAAAAAGAACAATAAAGATAGTTTTAACATTTTCGAAAACTTGAGATCATTAAAATTATAACATTTCTAATAATTCTCAAAAAAATTTTAACATTTTAAATTTTGGGAACTATACAGTACTTTTGGAAACAAACAGAAAAGAACAATTAAGATAATTCTAACATTTTCGAAAACTTGAGATCATTAAAATTACCCAATATACTCCAATTTGTTACGTTTTACAACTATTATGAACATTTTAAAATTAGGCGAAAATCAGTTTCCACCCCTTGAGTGTGAAAATTGTTTTCCAATGCCAGTATTTTCTTCTATGTTGTCGACGTGATTTTTTACACGTACGGCAAGCAATGTTAGTGTAATGGCAACTTTTTGAAGGCACCCAGAGATTGGATGATCCGGTGTCAAAAATGACCTTGAATTCTTGAGGAGGTGTTCCGATTGCTATTTTTCCGTAATATTGAGCATCCAAATAATTGGAGAGTGGTTCTGGCGCAGGCCCATTGCCCCAGCGCAAAACTTTGCGGTCGATGTCAGTACCTTTTGATGACAGAAACTTTCGCGGAGTTGCTTCTTTGTATACTTGCACTCTGTAAAAGACAAGCAACAATTACAAACCTGCAAAATTATGTCGAAAAACCCGCAATTCATTTATTTATGTAATTAATTATTCTTTCAAATGTTCTTAAAATATCAGAGACACAATCAATATGACTCATGATAGATACTTTTTTATTAAATGAAATTATAGGAATGATGTAAGAAAAAATGCTATTTTTCAAATCATTAATTTGATTTTTTTCAAGTTTCTGAATAAAATGGTACGTTTTTGATTCCTCAGTAAAATTAATTGAAAAATTTTAATTAAAAAGTGAGAAGTAATTCAGAAACTCATAAGACTAGAAATATTCAGAATTCTCTAATTTACTTTATGAAAAGTCTAAGTAATAATAAATTTGGTAAGTTTTTGAAATTATGGAACGTACTTTGACAGTAGCAAGAAAATCATTAACGATTGTAATTCACTGTCACCATTTTTTGTAACAAAAAATGTTTCTCAGTGAACAAGTGGAAAAATCAAGGTACAAAACACCAATAAGAGTGCTGTTTCTTGTTTCCTGTGATAAAAATAATCTTACAAAAAAGCTGTAAAAAAAAGCAAGATAGACATACAAAACAAAACTGAAAATTCTACTGTCATTATCAGACAAAGTGCATTTTTCTTTGAGTTTAAGCGTTACGTGAAACATCTGCTATCCAATTATACAAAGGAATTAAGTATCAATGTCACGCTCGTTCATTAGCTAAAAATAATATCATGAAGACTGGTGTTGTGATAAGTAATTTTAATAAATTTAATATTTTTGGTTTTAATTCCATTTTTTTTTTTTTCATTTTTTATAAATACGATACCAGACTCGTGAAAATATTTCTCGATGTTTTTCAAAAATGTTTACCTTCGAAGAATGACTTGCAATTTCCAAGTCAAAACTTTTTCCAAATTGAATTTTTTTTTTATGCAGTTCTTAGAAACGTTTTTGACGTTTACCATTTCTATAATAATTGTCAATCGTATTTTAAAATTTTTAAATATAAATATTCAAAAAATTTTCTCGACTTGCTTGGATTGCCATGACCCCCACTACTTTCGCACAAAAAAGTGGTCGCAATTGTTCAAAACATTGTTTTTCTTCGAAACTTCCCAACCATCGAAACAAACTTCAAAAATTTTCCCAACAAATATGACGACACAAAAAAACATCAATTTTTCGTACCTATGAAGATAAGCAGTTGTGAAAGATGCCAAAACCGAAAGCCAGCAGATACTGCACCACATTTTGGCAAGATTATTCGTTATCACGATCTCCTGATAAGACTCCCCTCTTGAAAAAAGGGCAATTTGCACTTTCACAGACTCGCTAAAAAAAAGTAACAGTTACGTCTCACATAAAAACATGTCAAAACGTACGCTCTTGCCTCAAATCGCAGCTATTGTTGCTAACGTGAGCCGAATAAAACCAGTTGTCAAGTGTTGTCAAGTGTCAACTGGTCGAACAATTGCAACAATTGAAAACAATGACGCCGAGCTGTCGCCAACACTGCGGGATTCAAATTCCCTGAATCATCATTCTTTTTCTTCTATAAACGCATTTTCATTGGCCCATTACAGCGTGATAAAGAAAATTATTTTCGCTTCTGACCAATCCACAACACAATCATGAATTTCGTGCGCAAGCGCAGAACGTTTTAATTTGAATTCCCGCCGTGATTTTTTTTATTCAAACAAAAAAAATGTTCTTATTCTGCAGTTCTCGAGAAATTATGTATCACAAAATTTTTCCGTGAATAAATTGAACAATTAACCAATCTGAGAGTAATAATTTTTCATTTTCACAGGTAATCATAGGATTATTAATATACTAATTTTCAAAGGATGCAAAACACGATTTCGTCTGCACGCCAATAAGTCACAAGTGATTTTGTAAATACGAATAATTTATTTATACTTAATAGCTTATAAGCAATGGCCAGGTCTGTACAAAACTTTGAAGCGCAGGATATTCTTCTGTTATAAATGATACAAATAATTTTTTATGAGTGGACTGTACCTATACATGTACCTAGTATAAAAACAAATATTGTACTGGCTGTTGCCATAAGTATTCAACTTGCACAAAAATAATTGACTACTGTATGAATTATAGACAGTAGTAGTAGCATGAACTTTTTTGTAATCTTCGTTATATAAAAATACAATTGTGCAATTAGCGAATTTATATATAGAATCAAATACTGTCTAAAATTTTGAAGAAGTACTCCACCTGAAAATAAAATTGTTTATGAATAAACAAATCTCGATTGTTAAACTTCAGTATTTTTTTGTTATTCTTACTTCTAATAATCCATCTTCTGGCAAATCTGAGCAATGCACAGCGTTTTTCACTTTACTTTTTCCATACTTTGCCCGGAGAGTATTTGGTCTTAATTTTTTTGCAAGAACCTAAGCAAAATAAATTGTTTATGATTAAAAAATTGGGTCTTTTAGTTAAGGAAAATATCTTATTATATTTTATATGAAAAGTTTTTCGACTAACAGGGTCCATTGGTCCGCATAACTGCCTGAATTCTACAGGTACGTCAACTTCTGGATTCTGGTGCCTTATTTCCATTACGATGCATGGTCCTGATTGTAATTGAGACACCATGGCCTAGAAAAAACAAATAAAAAACAAAATTACTAAAGAGTAATTGACAAATGATTAGCTATTATGATGACAGTAAAAATTAAGTGGAAAATTATAATTTTACAAATTGTACAATAAACAGACTTCATGTTTATACTTCATAATCTGGAAGAACTCCTTTATAAACTTCCAAAAATTCTTCTGCATACGTCGAATCCATTGTAAATTGGTGCATCGCAGTAATTGAAAATCCAGATTTTTGTATATCATTGATTATGGAAGCTGACAATCCCACAATAATATGAATTAATATAATTCCAAATTTCCATTGAATTTATGAATGTGAATTTTTTACCAGCCATTTCTGCTTGAACAGCATGAGGTTTTATAATGCAACATGTGCAACTTTTCAAACCATCCCATTTTGCAGTGTTTTTCAACTTTCTTTTGGAATATTTCGAAGTTGGGAAAAAGAAATTCAATTCCTGAAAATTACGGAATATTCAATACTTAAATTTTGGGTATTAGAGAAAAATAAGAATTACATTTTCAGCTGATTTGGCATTTTTGGAACCATGAATTGCGTCATTTGTTTCCTCATTCACAAACATGATTCTCAGTAATGTTGGGATGATTTCGAGCCATTGAGGAATCACGTTTTCTCCTACTAATTCAACAGCAACAATTGGAGCATTTGCCATAGTTTTTATCATCAATCTGAAAGTTGAAATGAACATTTGTTTTGTTGATACAAAGATGATAAGTTGAAAACTGATAGAAAAAAGTTAAATTTACAATAATTCATTTTGGTCTCTGTCCTTGAAAATTTCGAAAACTTCGTCTTCCGACAATTGTACCATTTTCAGGTTCCTGATGTGAAAATTGTGAGCCACTGCACTTTTGAGTATCTCGCCCATTTTTTCGATGGCCTTGGGTTTTATTATTGCAAGAGTTCTGCAATTTTTGTTTATTTCCTTTCACATTTTTTAATTTAAACAAATACCGTACAAAACTATTTTTATAAAATTTTGATTGTTGAATCAGAATTGTTGCATTTCTACATGAAATGAAAATTATACTTTTGTGTGACATTTTGGAGTTTGTTTTTTGTCACGGTGTCGGCGTAGTTTGTTATTGTCATGCTCCTAGAAAATATTGTTACGATCCCTCCAATGTAAAAATCTTTGGCTTCAATCCCTTCAATTTTGCTTCTCCTCAAAAAAACTTTTTTGGTTTTCAAATCATACTAGAATAAAAAAAATAATCCTGATTGAATTTAGGAAATAATAAAACAAGAAATTTTCAAGGTTTATTTTTGTAAAATACGTACGAGTTCGACGGTATTATCACTCGGAAAATAATGTAAATAAAACATTTTCATGAGCGACGCGACTTTGTCGTACCATTCGGCTTCAAATACGTAGCGTTCATTATAGAGAGACATTTTGAACAATTTTAACAGTTTATTCAATAGTGAATTATTGAATAACGCTCTACAGAAACATTTATGTTTAGGTTTGGTTTGTGCCGCCCAGCGTACATTCATTTTTTGCAATTTTTTGTGAATTCGTGTCGGCTGTTGTCGGGCGAGTTCGGTTGTTCCCCCTTTTGGAAAAGAGCAGTTTCCCTTCTGCAAAAATTCTAGCTAATGAACTGGCCACACTCGCCTTCGAACAAGACACTTTCATCCCTTCCACAAAAATTCCAGCTAATCGTTCGCGAACTCAGCATTTATTGCCCTTCCACAAATACGCCAGTCAATAGAAATCACGAGAGAGGTTCAACGGCACAGCTGTGACCCTCTCCCCTTTACAGCTCCATAAAAAGGGCCACTCAGACTGTATCGACATCAGTTTCTGATCTGACTTGTCTTCAACGCAAAGAATTTCAGAAAAGTAAACGTCATTCGCAATGGCTCGCACCAAGCAAACGGCCCGCAAATCGACTGGCGGCAAAGCTCCCAGGAAGCAATTGGCGACGAAAGCTGCTCGCAAGAGTGCGCCTGCTACTGGAGGCGTCAAGAAACCTCACCGCTACCGTCCTGGAACGGTCGCTCTTCGTGAGATCCGTCGTTACCAGAAGAGTACGGAACTCTTGATCCGCAAGCTACCTTTCCAACGTCTCGTCCGCGAGATTGCACAGGATTTCAAAACCGACCTGCGTTTCCAGAGTTCTGCTGTTATGGCTCTCCAAGAAGCGAGCGAAGCATACCTTGTCGGATTGTTCGAGGACACGAATTTGTGCGCTATCCATGCCAAGCGTGTCACCATCATGCCGAAGGACATCCAGCTGGCTAGACGTATCCGAGGAGAACGAGCATAATTTCTGACCCACTTACCTAAACCAACCAGCCCTTTTCAGGGCTATAAAATAATCGCTCACGAATAACGCTGCCCATTACATTCAATCCTGTTCATACGTCCAACATACAATGAAAGAATATAACAAATAGATCAATGTCCGATGAATAATTATTCGGGTCGTAAATTTATAGAATATTTACGAAAAAAATTAATTCAAATGATATATACAAGGTGATCTTACGAGTGTGCGGTTATAATTTTGCATAATCGTAAAAGTTTATATTATAGGGTGGGTTTTTTTATAACACATTTATCATTGGAACTAAAACTTGTTTCCAATTTCGAAATAAAATTTGTACATTTGTAAATTAATCGACGAATAGAATAGTTGCCGATTGAACTTCTCGAGACGGCTCGCGGCCACTAAATTTTGGCCGCCGCGATTAGTCGCTTTTTGAGCAGTTTTTTAAAATACAAGCTATTTTGGCGAAAAAAAGTTTCCCATCGTTATTATCCCCAATTTTAATGTACATATATTTTCAGTAAAAGTTTCTGTAAATTAATTTTCATCATTTTTCAACCGAAAAAAAAAACG
Source organism: Platygaster equestris (assembly GCA_030522785.1). NCBI lineage: Eukaryota > Metazoa > Arthropoda > Insecta > Hymenoptera > Platygastridae > Platygaster > Platygaster equestris. The sequence goes on along the minus strand of JAPYZK010001068.1, from coordinate 30,552 downwards.
AAATCGAAATTTCTCGAAAATATCGAGTTGGAAAGTCGAATGACGAGATATCGTGTGGAAAAAATCGATGTTTACAAAAGTCATGGAAAAAGACAGTACATCGAAACATGCACACATAAGAGTAAGATAGCGTTCACTCGGTTTTTGATTGAAGAAATTTCGAGTATAAACAACATTAAACATAACCTATATCAGTGGTGTCACACATAAACTGATGATTTGGTGTAAATTCCATTGTAATTTGTACTATGCGATTTTATTAAAAAACATCATTTTTTGCGAGAAACGGTTTAGAAATTTCGTCGAAAAGTAGCAATAAATCTATATGATGCTCTGTTCGAGGTTTTCATCGAATTTGAAGGTATGTTTGAAACCGAATTTTATTATTAATAATTAGTTGTTATTCTCAATTTGTGAGTTTAGTTACAGGTTTTTCAGAATCATAATTGTTCGTATTTTGTATAGTTGGATACTTTTTTTGCAAAAACAATGATCAGAAATAATCGAATCACAAAATTATATGCAGAACGGAAAAGTTGCAAAAAAAACGTGCATAATTTTTCATATCAAATCCCTCGACTTCGTTTACAAAATATTGAAACGTCAAAGTGGCTCAAAAACTGACAAATTCTAGCTGTCATTGGTTCTTCATCGAAACATAATCCAAAAATGTCAAAAATTACCTATGGCCATCACTTCTACAAGCACAATTCTTCACCCGTATTCAACAAAACCCAAAATTTACGCCTTGAAAGAAACCCAGAGAGAGGGATTATTTGCCAAAATAAAACGAAAACTCAAACTCTATGATCTCGACAATATTGTGGGTAAAATTATACATTTTTTATTCAAAAGTTTAACTCGTGTGCATTCAATGGTTTTTTAATGAAAAAATTTGATGTTTCAGAGGTTGAAAGTAAAAGGACACCTTTTATATGAAAAAACAGTTGATAACATTGATTTCAACTCATTCTTCAAAGGTACGACAGATGTTCTGCAATTTTGATAGTTAATTGATTTAATTAATTTACTTGATTCCTCATTTTTTACAGAACTGGAAATGGAAGACACATATTTTTCATGGTTCCTCATCATGGAACTGCATATTTGGATGATGGTTCTGCGTTCCATGGCAGATCAGAATATTGGGACAATTATTAGATATGAACTGTTAGACGCAATGTGGAAAGATGTGGAAATTAGGATGAAAAAACTTGGAGTAACTATTTTCAGTTTCAAAGAATTTATTTCATTTTTGATAATTCTTGAAAAATCTGTACAATATTCAGAAAAATTCCTGGAACTTTACAACAATTTTTGAGATAAAGCTATTTTTTCAGAGCCAAATCAACAAAATATGTTGAATATGTTCTACATTTGCTATATTTTTCGAAATACGAGATAATTGTGGTATTGTTAATAATTTACATTTAGTGCTGATGATAAATCCAACCCAAAATATTACAAACAATTATATAAAACTCAGAAACATAAATTTTGCGAAAAAAGAAAAAAATTTTCGTCAATTCAAATTTCTTTTTTCACAGCCAATCGCTAGCTCGAAAAAACGTGAGGAACTAGGAACATTATCGGAGCAGTTTAATGCCGCAATTATTGGGTACGACGAAGGCATCAATGGCGACGATAAAGTTTTGGCCGGAGCTCTCTGGAGAAGATTTTTCCAGTGCAAGGGCAACAACCCCGAACATTTAGAAAAGCTTATTGTATACGTTCGAAAACAGGTAAAATAACGATCTACAAAAACAAAATTTTTGATAGTATTCAATCATTTTCTTTTTACAAACAAAATTTGATTTCCAGGTCAGCATACTAGACAACAAATCACTTTTGGACCTGCTGAGCAGTAACAAAATTGAGTGGATCAATCTGAAAAATTGCTAGGAAATTTCATGACCCAGCAAGTTTTATGTAAATACCGACTTTTAAAATAATTTATTTATTCAAGTACGATCACTAGTACCAGTAAATGCGTAGTTTGGAACATCCAGTCAAAATTACAAGATTTAATTGTTTTATGGTTTGATATTGGATAAATTAAAAAAAACATCACAGGAATGATGCTTAAAAAACTGGGGACAAATTTTCCTTAGTCTTGAGAGTGCAGATTTATTTTGAAGTCGTCTTATTTCACCAAGAATATTTTTTCTGCAATGAAAGATGTTACTTAGTTTTGAAATTTTGTTACTGATTCGAGTTTTTCTGAGATTTCCTTACCGTGTTCAGTTTCATCAGTTCGCTAATTTTGCCCAGTAGTCCCTTCCCACTGTGAATATTGAATATTCCATCGTAAATTGAATTTGAAAACATTCGACAAGTGCTTTGGTCTTGAAAATCGGTTGTAACGATGCTGCAAATGTGTTTTTTCATGCACGTCGAGTCACATTCGGATTTTATGGAAGGATCAGCATGTTTTACAAAATTGCTGTGAAATTGAAAAACAAATTTATTTATTTATCTGATGTTTCTAAACAATGTTGATTAATTCAATTCTGATAACTTCGTATAATTTCGAGATAAATAATTATGTATTGGTAAAGCTGTTTTTCCATTTTTGAGCATATTTTGACGAAGTTATAGAATTGGAAAGTATTTTAGAAGAATTACTATTAATATTAAGAATGTCATGAAAATGATGCATACTTCTGATATTTCAAACTGAGTGACTTATCCTGTGAGAGTTTGTAAATCCATTCATCTAAAGCCGCCAACGATAAATTTTTTAAACTGTATACATTTTTGAAAGACTTTAATCCAAACCACGTTGGTTCTTTTCCTGGCGATAAATTAGCTGCAGTTAAATTGTAGATCCAAGTAACAGAATCCTTGATTGTCTAAAAAGCAAACAAAAAATCGTAAAATTTGCAGATGCAGATTTTTTCAGAATCTTTTACAAAATTTGAAAAAAAGTGTATTTCATTTTAATAAATTTACAAATATTTTCTTCTAATATACACATTTGCAAATTTTAGAATATTTACACAAAACGTGAAAAATATTTCGAGATTCGTCTTGAAAATCAAACATTTTTTGATACAAGTTTCACCGAATTGCTGCAAATGCCAGAACATTTTTTTTTAAGTTTAAATTCATTCCCAATTCCAAGATATTTTCTAGAAGTTTTTCAACTTCGTCAAATTTTCAAAAAATGCATCCAATTTTCCTCAGGCTATGCGTAATATTTTTTAAACATTAACTCTCGTGAGTCATACTCACATAATCGTCCGAATCGACGGAATAAACTTTATAATTAGGATTGAGATTCGAGTACGTGGTAATACTACCCCCGTTCCAAGCAACGTTCACAGGTTTTTTTTTATCGTCAAGATCGTAAAAAATGCGCAATTCGTCGTTGTGCGTATGGCCATTGAATTGCGCCGAAATAATGTGAGAAAATCGATCGACGATTTTACGAAATTCGCGACTCCAAGTGCTGTAACAATCCACAGCGCCAGGGGGAATATGAGCCAAAATGTGTACGATTTCGTTATTTTTCTCTGCTTCTAGCAGAGTGTCTGCGAACCATTTCAATTGCCCGTCAGGATCTTGAGGGTCGAGTAATAACCACCTGAAACGAGGATTTTTTTTTTGAAAAGGAGGAAGGTTCTAAAGAATTTTAATTCGAATTCACTGATTTTTTGATATTCAATCAACTTATAAATAGAAAATAATTGAGTTTTATTTCGCTATAAAATTTTCGTACCAGTTATAAGTGTAACAGACATTATTATTCAAGGCAATAATCCTGAAACCTTGTTTAGGAACGACTGTATAAAATCCACCTCGAAGAATAGTTTTTCGAGTAGATTCTGGTAACCATCCATTTTCGTTGATCCAAATTTTTGCTAACAGTTCATACAGCCATTTGGTACTGAACTCATCATTTTTTACACTACTTGGAGCAAATCTGCCGAAATCGCATGTTTTTCAATTTTTATACATTTGCGAAACATTTGGTCATCTCCCCATGTATCTCAGTGTAAAAAAAATCGTATATTTCGTTAATTAACTTTAAATGTATCGAGATAAATTAGGTTTTCAATCAGGGCTTACACGTTCAGAGGATGCGGCTCGTGATTACCAACGAGAGGATAAATGACTGTTTTATTCAAGAAACGTCGCATCATGCCGTAAATTCTGTACATGCTGTCACTGTTGGTTTCTCGACTCGTTTCCCAGACACCGTGGTCTATTATGTCGCCGGTGAAATAAATCAAACTGTATTTCTTGAAAAATTAATTTAAAATTGATTAATTGATTATTCTCTAATAATCAATTTAGACAGTTACTTATGTGATAAATAATCGTATGTACAATGAAAAAAATACTTTTTTCCGAAATGAATTTATGTTTTTTATCAACATAAATTTGGTCATGCGCCAATTTGAAAAAATTTCGGAAAATCACCCTATACTTTCGACTATTAAAGTTTAAAAACCTGTAATTTGCAAATTTTCCAGTAGAGATAGGCAACTACGCAACTGTCCTTTTCTCACTCACGAGGGCAGTCGTTTGGTGGGAGAGAGAGAGAGAGAGAGCAGTAGTACCGCCTAGAGTCCCTGTAAGGAGAGAGCTGGCCATCTGCAATGTGTTAGTGCATACCAGATGTACGTGTCACTCGCTTACGTCAATTGACCCAAAATGGCGGCGGAACACACACATATATTCGAACGTACGTAAAATCACTTCTTCCTATTGGAGCCGCCATTTTAGGTCAATCTTTGGATCCAGCCAATCAGACAGTTGCGCCCAATAGCCAAACTCTCTATTTATAGGAACTCTAGTATCGCCCTGTTTTCCAAAATTCCAACGTTTTCCATTTTCCAATTCCAACCTTTTGAACTTTAACGTAATTTTTACAAAGTTTCAAAAATGTCACCGGCGAGTATTTTTCGACAGCCTTGAAAGCATCCTTCACGCTGTGAATGGGAGTATCGCAATTATCGTAATCTCCCCAAAATCCCGCGAGTTTGCGATTTTCGCCCGTCTCGTTTTGACCCACTCGACAGCAAATCGGTTCGTCGCAATTGGAATTCCCGTAACTCTGGTAATTGGGATCGTAATGAATGTCGCTGATTTGAATGAGATTGAAGGTCTCCCCAGTTTCCTTGCGCTGGGTCAGTCTTCGGGGCCCGGTGTCCACCTCCACAGACCACTCGAATTCATCTTCATTCGGTTTGCAGCACGAATTTTGTTGCAAAACCACCCCGCAAACGTCCTTCGCTGTGAGGCTTTTCTTATTGTCGATTATGTGCATGTAAATCGGCTGCAAAGACGAATTTCGAGGGCAAGGTTGATTTATTTCATTCGCGTTTTTTTCGGCAATGCCGAGACGTGACGGAAATTTGCGATTGGGAAAAAATAATCGCTTTCGAAGGGGAGATGTGATTTCGAATTATTTTTAAGAAAAGTAAGACTAACATTTTTTTTAAATATTCATTGGGAGATAAAATAAGACGCAATCTTGTTTAGTCTTTTCGTAACTTTTGTAAATTTCATTATATTTTTTGTGTGTCACCCAACTGATTTGAATGAGAAAATAACGATGTAATAAATTGATACGACGGAAACGACAATAAGTGCGGAAATTCTATATTTTTTCTTTGCGTAAAAATCATCTTTTTCTGATGCAAATTCATTGTTCGGATAAGAATAGACAATGTTTTTGAAAAGGAACGACAATCAACGAATAAGTACATTTTTATGGACTTTTGTAATTGCTCTTTTCGCTCGGAAATTGTAAATTTCGCTGGAAAAAAATTAAAAAACTCCGTTTTATGATTTTTTAGACGCGCGTAAAGTATATTTCGTAACATAGAACTGGGGAAATTTAATTCTCGTTGAAATCTCCCGTTTTTCCAACTGGTAATGCAGTGGACTTTCGTTTATGTTTACTCTCGTTTATGTTGACTCGCAACTTCTTTTCGCCCCCCACCACGATGAACTCAGCAAATAAGAGAACGCTTGAATTTGCGGGAACCAAATGAAATAATTTCTTTGCCTACTCCCTATAATCTGACTAATCAGACGATAGTGGTTAGGAGTCAACATAAACGAATGTTTACGTTCTGAACCAGTCAGCATAAACGGAAGTCCACTGTAAATTGCGTAAAAAACGCAAAATCCTCCGTTTTCACGCACCACATTCAACCTGAGAACGCCTCGGCAAACCGCGTCCGTCGACAATTTCAAAAGAATGCACAGTTTCGTCAAAGTATCAGTTATTTTTTCCTCCGAAATTCCGGCACGTCGAAATTTAATTCCGCTGTGTGCAAAAGTTCGGCAAATTATGCAAATTCCTATGCTTTTCGCCCCTGTAATATCCCTCCAACTCTTCCTGTGAAGCCCATCCGAAAGTTTCAAAAGATGAATGAGTTGCTTGAATATTGTCGACTGTTTTCCAACATTCAGAAAGATTTCAATTTCGTTGGAAAATGATTGAACGCTCGATTCGATGGCTGCAAAATGTGTAAAAATTTTCCTCACAAGATACGCTAATCTGATTACATATGTTAATTTCAATCGATGATGCATTATGCAATTACACCCTGAATGATTATCTTCGCTGGATATTTGACCTTGAATGATTATAAAGAGTAACATACAAAAATGGTTGATATTTAAACAAATTGTTTTTCGAAATATGTTACAACAAAAATTTTGCTGATTCAATTGAATTATTTGTTGGTCCAACTCAATTTTTCGTAAAGCGACTATTTGCCAGTTGATAAATGTTGTCATAAATCCGACCACATTTTTTCAGCGATTTAATCGATGTTTCTTTATCTCGTTTCATACCATTCTCGCTCAATTGCTTGATCTCTCCATTGAAAAGTTTCTGTAGTTCCGACAACAGAGCATTCCCAGAAATCAAAAACACGCACAAAACCGTTAATACGCAGACGTTCATAACGAACGCGTAACGCCGACTTCCGTAAAAACAGAAACACTGAGATTGAAAATAGCGGATCTGTAACGTTTAAACCGATCTCCCCACTCTCGCGCATCGCACGCAATTTCCTCAATCTTCCTCAAGATGCATCGATGCGATCATATTTATCCTCGAATTTTTTTCGTACACGCGATTTGTTGTCGAACAGTAATATATTTCTTAACCAACACAAAAAATGAGGTTTCACTTAAATTCCAGTTAGATTACTGAAAGTCGGTGATAAAACGCGAATGAAAATAATCTGATAAAGAACGCCTGAAAGTTTTGATTGCGATTATCGAGTCGTGTACAAAGATATCACGAATTATTTGAGATATCTGGATCGAAGATTTGTTGACTGGACGAAATGAATGTTTTCGTTTCTACGAGAGATGTTTTTGTATATTTTACTTAGCAAAACAAATGTTTATGAGCGGTGCCTTTAGTGATGCCGGAGCTCACTCGTCTTCTGGAAAAATTTCCTCCATTTCTTCATCTTCGACGAGGTCATCGAGCATTTCCTCCAGAGAAACGCTGGGCATTGTGGGGTCCGTTTCAAGGGGGTTCATGGGGACGGTTTTTTTGGAGTCTCTGAAGACTTTGATGCCCTGTCTCATTTCTTGGTCTTCTTCGAGTTCGTCCATGAATTCCATGAATTCCCTATAATTTTTACAATTGATTACAAAGGTTGAAAAATTAAATTTTTGAATAAATTAAACATTTTATATTATAACATTTCGAGTTATTACTAGGTGGTTGCACTTTTTCGGTTTTCAAATTGAGTTGATCTTTTTTTTGTAATAGTTTGCAAACTTGAAAAATTTGTTTATCGAAAAGCGAGAAAGACTTTTTGAATTATTTTTATTTTAAAATTAAACTTAACAAATTAAAAAATTGTAAGTCGACGAGTTAATTTTGGAATTCGAACATTCAGAATAAAATTTACACGTCGCAGATTGATTTGTTCTTACTCGTCAACAGCAACATTCTTTTCCATGTCCTCGGCAATGTGTTTCAGCTTCCACAATCTGTTTTTGCGTCGGAAATCTTTGTCCTGGTCGTACGATTTTTTCACCAGCACCACGTCAGGAATATTGTCCTGGTTCAATTTCTCGAAATTCATGTCGTTTATGTTTGTGTCGCTCAATGCGTAACTAAACAGAAAAATTGAAAGAGTTATTTTCGATAAATATCTGTTCAAAAGAATTTTTTCATTTTGACCTTGCTTTTTGGCAATTAAATAACACAAGGAATATATTGGGTAGTTTTTACTTTTTTTAGAAAATACAAGTCCCTAATTATTTGCATTAATATATTTTGTCATTTTCCTAAAAAAAAAAGGTTAAAGTTATGCAAAGTCAAGTTGATGTCATTAAAAATATTTAAAAATTTGATGTGAATATTGAAAAATACAAATTTGAAACATTTTTGAAAAATCTAAAATAATAAAAATCAATGTCCATTCAGAAGCACATTAAGTAAATTCCCAATAAATACGATTTTAAATCGACATTTTTTTCTTACCCAAGCACAGTATCTCCAGGTTTCAAAATATGTCCCAAATGCGTGCGAGTATGGACCGTATTAGGATTTATTCCAAGCTCGCAGGATTTCACCACCCAAACATCTGCCACAACATGCTGAAATGCAGCAATGAAGAGGAAAAATTAAAATATGTACTCAACCAAAAATACTTCTCACTCATCAAATTTCAAAATTCACCTTGTGTGAAATGGTTCCTTGTCCAGGAAAAACCTTCTTATCCTTATCCAACACAATTTCAATTTCCATGACTGTCCATTTAGTCAATTGTTTCGGATTGCAAATGCTGTTGAATGGCAATCTCCAAAAAACAGTAGCACTCACATCAGCAACTACAAAAAAGTTATTAATAATCAAAATTAATATTTCGTCCAAGCCAAATTTCTCGAAAAATATATTCTATGTATTAAGGGCATCATATTACCACAAAAACACATATTGAAATCTGAAGTAACAACCCAATTACGTGTTTGTTTCAAGTTGGAAATTTTTAAATTCATCATGGTTTTTATGAAAATATAAAATACTGACTTTGCAAAAATACGTTTCGAAAAAAAAAATACAAATTATTTCGCAATAAATGTAAGTAATTTTATTTTTTTTAAATGTAGGAATATTTTACTCTGTGCCGACAAAGGATCGATGAGTTGAATCCCACTGCTCATTTTGTTCACGAGGCAAATGGGGCTAATTCCACCAAGTTGACGAGTCAATGTTTTTGACAGGCAAACGATACTGTCTTTCGACACTGGCACAATTTCGATGCTGAAATACACAAGAAATCACAATATGACAATTCAATTCACAATAGCTGACTTGAATTCATCTTTTACTTTCTAAGCAATTACATACTTAGGAAATTAAAAAAAAATTTTACAATCAAAAACAGCAAAATCACCAGTATGTGAATTTGTAGTTGTAGGTATTGCTGTGAATATCATGAGATATCAATTTTTTCGAGTGCTGGTATCTGCAGGGCATGACAGCATTAATAAAATCCACAATTTTCCGTGCACCTGACTCGTTGGCGAAGAAAAAATCGAGTCCATCTGAAAAAATTTGCATTTACAAACAATCAAAAAAAAAATTCATTTTATTTTTGAATTACCATGTATGGGTTTGATTCCTAAAGCTTGCTCATGAGCTCTGTGCTTCAAAATCAACTGTTCCAAGTAGAAAAAGGTTTTTTTGTTGATAGCATTTTGTCGCACTTGCACCTGGAAGTATTATAAACATTTCAAAATTTTTTTGTTCGAAGATAATGAATATTATGGGAGAAACAATTTGTTGACGTTACAGTTGCACGCCAAAAATCCTTGGCCTCAGTTCGATGGCAGTCAGTGCACATTTGGTGGTTCACTATGAACTCGACAATGAAAACTTGTTCCAAAACCAGTCCTCCAATGACTTCAGCGTGCACTGTCAATTTTACCTTGAAATAAAAAATTTTGTGATTAAAAGCAATCAACAATTTTTTGAAAAACTCTGTTAACTACAGGAAAGAAAAGCCAACATTTTCAAAAAAAACTTCCTAAATTGGAAGTGAATAAGTTTCAAGTAATTGTAACATTTAATTCATATTGAAGTCTTTAAATTGAATCTCAAGTCTTCAAGTAATTAAAAGATTTGTTAAAAAACACGAACTAGTTCATAGTAATTCTCACATATTTGCACAATTTGGAAAATGATCTCTATCCCAGCAAATGCATTAAAAAAAGCAGAAAATTATCACGACAACTGAAAAATTACTTTCAAACGCTTCGAATGAGGTTCAGTCCAAACGAATGCAGCGTCGACGAGTTTCACTCTGGCAAGTCCTTTCAATCTTTTTAAACAAAGTTGTAAAAGTTCTCGCGATTCGAGGGCTGCGCGAACCCATTCCGCAGGGGGTTGCAAATATCTAAAATATTCAACAAATGTTACTTGAAATAATGATACAAAAACTGTACAAGAATTTTGTCATTAATTGCACCTTTCACAATTTCTGCAAAAATGCAGTGTCGCTTGTTTGGGAATTCCTTCTGTGATGTCTACGTGCGTACGCAAACACGCTACGCACATATTCGCAGGATTGGGCTCGACCGCTGTTCCACATTCGCAACATAATCTTGAAACAAACAAAAATTAATAAAAATGTTTTGAATATTTATACTTTAATGAAACAAAAAAAAACTATAGAATCGATCATTATCGATCATAAACATTAGAATGACAGTTATAAAAATAAAAACAACGAATTGCCATAAAGATAGTGACAACAAAATGTCGACGTTAAAAAACAATGATAAACTATATAATTTACTGACATATAAATATTTGCATAAACAATATTGCACATCAAATGACAAACGCTGAAGTGGAAGAGGTATTTTTTCTATAAGTAAACATATATAATTTATGGGTAAACTTACATCGTCTTCTTTATTTCAGAGTCCTGTATATCATTGATATATTCCATATTTGCAAAAAATATCAACTATTACACGTGTGTTTTATTAATGTTTACCAATATTTTGACACACGGCACTAATTTGAGGTTATATATTATTGTTATTATTTATCAGTCACGTGACTAATAAACGACCCTGAGGACCCTGAGAACGCAGAAAATAAAGTGTTCTTGGTATCTAATATGGCGACAAGCAAACGCGCAGGGCCTACTTTTCAACTGTTGGTGTTTTTGAATTCGTCCATGAGATTTACAGTTCTTTTTTCTGTAAAACAATAACTTTCATTTCATGAATAAATTAAAGATATGATAAGGGGAGTAAACAATTAATCGATGGCAATTAGAGATTAAGGAGATTAGCAAGATTTACCGAGGTCTACAAAAAAGATAAAAACTTCGTCGTACATGAGTTGCTTGCATTTTTTTTATTAACGATATTTATTTATTTTAAAAATCACTTAGGAAACGAATACCGTTTTCTGCTAAAATCGTCGAAGTATTTCGTCATATTATGTACATTTTCTGAAAAGTATCAATTTTTCTTTAGGATTCAGCGTGCTTTGAAGTCAGAAAAGAAATGAGGAAAAATTGAAGAATATTCCTATAGGAAACGTATATTTCATGATCCACAGCAATTCTCAAAAGTCAAAATTTTAGATTTTTTCTCAAAGCAAGCTTGTTTAGTACGTATTTCAAATGCTTCCTCACAATTTTGCACAGTGAAACATGTGATGGAATGACACCTTTATTAGGAACCAACATGGATTATACACTTAAACTCGGGCTAGTTATGAAGTATGTATAATTATTAATCGATTAGTGCAAATGGAATGAGTGAACAAAAAAAGTTTGTAACGGGCACCATGGCCAAGTCCCACAGTTTCGGAGCCTAATGTGGCTGAAACTAATAAATATCTAATCTATTAATCGATTATTAACTGACTGTGAGTATTTTCTACAATTGTTTAACAGATTTGGTAGTTTTCAATACACAATCTTAATTTGGCAGTATTTTTGTATTTTCAGAATTTATGAATGTTTTTGCACTTTTATTGAGGTGGTATTACAAAGCATTCCTCGGCTGTTATACATCCCCTGTCGAATAGTTCATCATAAAAGTAACCTTCGGCGCAAACACATCCATCGAAGCAACCAAACTGTAATATGCATAAATTGTTTGTAATTCATAACTAAATCATGAGTATTAATGTCACGCAATAATTGATCCGTATTTTTCGATTTATTTATTAAATATGCAGGTACTGATAGTTCCAGCGAGTTGCTGTAAAATCGGTTAGGTCAACTGTAGAGATAAAAGTACTAAATCCAGACTTTAAAATTTCGCAAATGACATCAAACATTGAACAGCTCCATGCAATAGCAAGTTAGGCGCTGTGAGATTTCTCGAGCTTGCAACCGGTTATTGCATATAGAGCCGTTAAATTTTGAAATTAAAAAATTCTGGACATTGAAATTTCTAGTCCAAAAGGAAAGGAGCCACCTGCGATTGTTTAATTAATAAAATAAAAACTTGCTCTTTCACAAATGATTGGGACCCCAGGGTCATCCCCGCAAATTCGGTTGCAACCAGCACAATCCGAGAACACTTCGTTCGGTCCACAAGAAAGCGGCCGCATTTTGCCTTTTACCTTGCGCAATTCTAAAAAAATTATATGAATATCATTTTCAAAAAGTGTAATTTCTCACCCGTTTTGAACAAATATCGCAGAACATTTTTGAATAAAAAAAAGTTCAAAAAGTCAGTTCAAAAAGAAAATCGAACGATTTTTACATTTTCGAAAACATAAACACTGGCAATTCGAGGCAAAAGAGGATTTATAAATTAAAATCTGATTAAATTACTCAAATTATGCATTAATTGAGTGCAAAAAATTATAAATTAATAACGAAAAAATTATACATATGGTTCGTTCTTACCTACGCCACTGCAAATAGCAACGAGAAAAACGCTCAAAAAAAGAATCGCGATTCGTTTAGACATTTCGAAGAAACGTGCAGTTTTACAGTACAAAACTGACCGCGAAATAAATGAGTTTTTTGGAAGTATCACTCTCTTATATCAAATTATTATCTGTGACTACGCGTGATTTAATCTAATTGAATAGTGAATCGTCAAAAATGACGGAAAAAATCTTAAAAATATGATAAGATGAATTGACGTAGTTCAACTTATTACGTCTAATAACAAGAAAATATTGACTTAAAAATTCTGAAATTTTAGCTACATATGAATTTTTATAGTAGAACTTTTTGAAAGGTTTCGATCTTTTGAAAAATCTCTCTTTCCATCAAATTAAAAAGTATCCATTTAAATTCGTCTTTCATTTATTGCTACGATTTTATCAGAATAAATAATAAGTAATACGAAATCTATTAAAATACAATACATTTGTTGTACTCTAATTTACTATTTAATGCACCACTTACTTTCAATGTGAAATGTAATTTAATTTGATTTAAATTTAATTAGTTAATAGCAACAATCAATATG
>JAPYZK010001068.1:0-17082 GCA_030522785.1 Platygaster equestris | reverse complement strand
AGAACTACGTTAAAATGTAAAAATGTAAAAATGTATAGATGTGTAACCCTCAAAGACCCCCAAGGGGTATGAATAAACGCATATATATATATATACAATACATTTGCTTAATAAAAAGTGACGCCAATTTGATCTTTTTTTACCGATTTTTTACAGCATAAATGTAAATAATTTTGGTTATTTGTTAACATTGTTTTGTCTCTCAAAACAATAAAATTTCGTGTTATTCCAATTTTTAGCAACCGAAGAAATTAATTACGCAGCATTTTTTAGCGAAACACGTTTTTTCGCTCGTGCTGATAAAACACATGCAAAACGTCCAATGTCCGCACTTCAAAAACTTTCGATTTCCGCATTTTTACTATATTTTTAGCTTCTGAACGACGATTGGAATTTTATCTGTATTTTTTCAGTCAAAATTGGAGCAGTAAAAATTTTGATTGCAGTTGATTAATCAAAGTTGAAATGTAATTTGTATTCTCTTTTTCTGTCAGTTATCAATATTTTTCATCTTGACTGAGTTTGCATTTCACGTTCCGCGCTGACTTTTTTTATCGCGAAAAAAATATTTGCAATGAAACATTTGCTGAATCAACATTGTTTTCAAAAATAACAGTTGCCGAATTCGACAGAGTTTTTTATGAGTCAGCGCAGTGAGAGTTCGAAAAGTGTTTCAGATCAATAATTTGTTATCTTCCGGATGGAATAATTTGCTCGATCAAAACGAATTTCGTGAGTAGTTTGCAAATTTTTCTATGATCTCAGTTACGAATTATCATTCGGAGGATTAAAATTTGCAATGTAAACAAAAATAATAAAAGAGAGTAAAATTTTCGAAAAAAGATCTGTTGAGTTAGAAAAAAAGTACAAAAAACCCGAAAATAGAGTATTTTTTAAAGACTATTCATCCGGTAAAAAACTGATGATTTTGCAATAAAAGAACTGCATTTTTTAAATATGGCGATTCGTGAAAATGTGAGTTTTCATACTCCGAATTCTATAAATTTAAATCGGAATTTCAAAGTCGTCGATAACGTCATTTCTAGTACGTTTTTCTTCCCCACTCAGCGCCTTTTATTTCTCCTTTTTCAAAACATACATTGAAAAGTCGATCGAAATTCGAGTATTTCTGTTAGAGCAACCAAAACAGTCAGGTGTCGTGACAAATTTATCGAGTGTTCAAGCCGCCACGATGAAAATTTTTCTCCAGGTAAGCAACACTTCTTCTAACAATTGCAATTTTCGTAATGTGAATGTTGATATTATGCGAATTTTCGTTTGTTTAGTAAATAGTTCGAGTTTTTAGATTTTATTTGTCATCGATTCTTCGTGAAAAAGCAAATTTTAGGTCATGCAGTTAATTTTTCGAGTAAACCCGAATTATTTGACTGTCTCATAATATGTACGATTCTAATTTTCGGAATCGAAACTTCAAAAAACTGAAAATTCAAAAATTGAACGATTCAAAAACTACGCAACTGTCCTTTTCTCTCTCGTGAGAGCAGTTCTTTGGCGAGAGAGAGAGAGCAATAATATCGCCCACCTATGCTTCTAACAATCCGAAATTCGTGATTAGAAAAACGTTGTTTTCAACAGCTTCAAATTCAAAAACTTGTAATTATCCAACCAATAAAAAATATTACAAAATTTTGACCTTCACAGATTGTCGCCACCCTGGCAGCCTTGTGCCTGCCCCACTCATCCCAAGGACGTCACGACTTCTACTCGATCTCAGGATGCTCCAAGCACTGTTCCTCAGGATCAACCAAAAAACCTCTTTCAATCGACGGTTACGTTCTCGACGACATCCTTCAAATGCCCTTCAAACAAATCTGCAAATCCCTCGCAAACCTCCGAAATACCTCCAAACCAAAACTCCCACAAACCTCCGCATTTGACAAGATCCAAAACCAACCCATCCAAACTATCTGCCAAACTCTCTTCGAAGACAAGCTCAACGAAAACCACGAAAACCACGATGACATTGAACTCGCGCTGCAAGAAGTCAAATATTCCACCCCCGCGAAAATCTGCAAATCCCATCTTCCGAAAAATTCCGGCTCAGATTCGGATTGCACCGAAGTTTGCCTGACTGGAAATGACATCGAAAACAAAATCATTCGTGGCGCTTTTTTGGCTCATCTTTGTCGATATTCCTTGAAAGAGATTTGCAAGAATTTGTTGATAAGCAGTGCAAGTAAAAAGGCGGTCGAAGCGAGGTCTTCCGCGATGTGGACGAGGTTAGAGGTCCAGTGGCCACAGATGGCCTTGAAAAGTGCGGAGCAGCAAATGAAAGCTGCGTTGGATAAAGAGGAACGTTTGTTAAAGATGGAAACGATGGCGTTGGAAAAGTTGAACCAGGCGAAGGACAAGTTGAGGATGGTGAAATCTGACTTTGATAAGGAATTCAAGAAGTTGGGTGTTGATTGGGCGATGGAAAAGTTTTCGTGGATCCAAGAAGAAAAGTTGGACGTGAAAGAGAAGAAAAGCGAGGCGGAAAAGAAGATGTTGGCGAAGAGGGAAAAATTGAGAGTTGCGGAAGCGAGGGCGGACGAAGCGGAGAAGAAGGCGGTTGAAGCAGAGAATGAAGTAGAGCGCATTTTGCAAGTGTTGAATAGTTTGAATTGATAATTTTATGTGGAATTAGTTCTTTTCGAGATTTAACGTGTTTTTCTTTATCGAAGAATGAAACGAATTCGGGATTTATCGATGTTTTGAAAACAAGATTTTGTGTATGTTGGGGCTTGACTTTGAGATTTTTGGTTCGGGAATCGTTTGTGTTGTATACTTTATTTTGTAGTGAATAAAATTGTGAAATTCGTGTTAAGTTCATGAAGTGTTTTTCGTATGATTTGATAAATAATTTGATTTTGAGTAATTTTTAGAATACGTGTTCTAAATGTTGAAAAAAATATTTTGTTCGAAACTTTGTGCAATCAATGTTCGCAGTGTAAAATGTGTTTTTGATGGACGTCTGAAGTAATCGTTTTTGTTGCAAAATCGTAAATCGCATAAATTTTTGTTCAATTAAAAAGTTCCTGTAATTGTGGAGTGTTTAGGAAGTCATTGAAATAGAAGATAATTTTAGACAATTAGATGCATTGAGACATATATATTCCAGACGTTGGTTTTTTTACTTGCAAGTGCAAAAATGAAGCTTCTTTTTGCGGTGCTAACAGTAAGTAGAAATTATTTTATTCCTTCTAAAATTCAATTTTTAGCATGTAACGAAAAAATACGATAAACAAACTACGAATAAATTGTGATTAATTTTTTTGTATTTTTTTCGATATCAACTGAAGTATTCAAATTGATGTACGACACTTTTATTTATGATCTTTGTTACATTTTTTGGAAATTTTATAGGAAATTTGATGAAAATATCTCGTATCTAGAATTTTAACAACTACAGAAAATTTCTAAAAAGAATGAATTTTTTTCAACTGCAATACGGTAATTTTTGAATTACCAAAATTTTTGATAATCGGAAAAATTATGAACGTGATTTACTAAAATGTCCCAGTAGTGAAAAAACTCGTTTCTTTCAGTGGCGGATTTAGGATTAAATTCTGGGGGGCGAGGGACTTTGGTTTCATAACTGAATTAAAAAAAGCGAATAACGATTATTCATTAGTACAATATGAGTAAGCCTTCATTCACAGATTTAGACGCACTTTACAATTCAGAGTTAAGGAGTTCGTGTTACGTCGTAAAATTTTTCAATTTGGCTTCAATTGATTAATTAATTTAATTCTATCTAATACAAGAATGATGCAATTTTTAAATTATAATTTCAAAAAACAGGTATTTTTGGGATTTTTGAAGTTTTAGACTTTTTCAAAGTTTGCATGAAAATTTTGCAGTTTCGAAGTTTAGAAATCTGAAAATATGAAACAATATTTTAAGATTGTAAAGCTTTATACAATAGAAACGTTTTAAGTTTATGATGAACTGCGGAAATTCTAAAAACAGAATTTCCTATTTTTTTAAGTGTAAAATTTTATAGTTTGATATCATTCATGTGTATATCTCCTTATTTTAGTAGAATAGAATAGAATTGTTTATTCATATTTGCGATATACAAGTTTGTGAATGTCTTATAAATAAGCCCGAGGAATACAATATATTCAATGCACAGCGTAGTTTTGTTCTGAGCTATAGTACTAGCCCTCCTATCTTTCTTCCTTCAGTCCTTTTCCTTTCTATCAGATCCTAATCGCTCGTCGCAACCGTCACGCTGGGTTGGTCCCCGGTTCTTACCGTGTTCTCTTGCACCTCCTTCGCGTCCTTGGGTAGGTCCATTGTTTGACCTTGTCCCAACCCTACTAATGACGGCCTGCAATTAAAAGGAGTTCCCTTCCATTTCTTATCGTGTCTTGTCTTTTTCTCTTTTTCTCTCCCTCTCATCTTCTCTTTCCCCCCATACTTCGAATCCTCTTACTAGTTTACACAGCTCTATATCGACTTTCCCCCTCAGAATTTCCTCCAATCTTTTCTCCCATATTTACCCTCTATTCTCACCCCTGATTTTTCTTATCCTCTTTTTCCATTCATCTCCCATCCTGCCCTCCACTTCTTGGCATTCCAAAATGTGCCCTAGTGTTTCTTCACTCTTTTTACACGCCCTGCATTTCGTGTTTTTGTACCCTTTGTTTCCAGCCCTTCCTATGTTCCCACATCTCATTCTCGCCCATTTTTCTTTATCTTTTCCTGCTATTTCTTTCTTCTCCCAGTAATTTTCTTCTCCCTCTTCCCATTTCCATCTTACGTATTCCTTGCAGTAATTGGATGCCCTCGCCATCTCCCAATCTTTTTCCACTCTTTCCTCGTATGTCCTCCTAACTACCTTTTCCATTTCTTCCTTGATGCCTTCATATTCTCCTTTTCTTAGTCTTTCGAAAAAATCTCTCGCGTTCTCCCCCATTGCTTCCTCCTATTCTTAACCCTATTTTGACGGTTTTCTGTTCACACTCCCTCTGATTTCTTCTTTCAGGCATATCTTAGGCCATCTATCGTCATTCATTTTCAGTATTTAAATAAAATGTATCGCTGTTCTTCTCCTCGCTTCAACAATGGCCTCTCTTTTTCCCGACTCCAGTCTCCATATGTATCCCGGCGTATTTCTACTCAATCCCATGCTCATTTTTACCATCCTTCCCTGCATTATTTCGATCTTTTCTCTTATTTTCCATGCCCAGCATTCTACCCCATACATGCCCCCGGCTTTCGCAAGCATATCCATCAAATATAATCTTTTGGCTGAGCTACTCTCTCCCGCTCTTTTTGCTACTCCCCAGGCGGAGTTGCTCGCCATCCTTGCCTTTCCCGTCATCCTCGTTAAGTGCTTTTCTTCTGTATCTTTCGTAGAGAACCAGTACCCTAGATATTTGAATTCCCCTACAACCTCGATTTCTTCCCCCTTATACTGCCATCTTTCTTTTTTGTTTCGTTTCCCTCCTTCTCTAAATATCATTATCTTCGTTTTCCCCGTATTTATGTCTAGTTTGTTCTTATCCGCGTATTTTTCTAGTTTGTTTAACATTTCCTTCAGTTCTTCTGGCTCATCCGCCACCAGAGCCACATCGTCTGCGAATTTGAGCGCTCTTATTTTTTTCTTCACGATCGCCGTTCCTCCTAGTCTTTTCCTTTCCATACCCTCTTCCTGGTCATCGACAAATATAAAATTTCTTCTCTCTCCAGGTCCATCTGTGTCCTGCCATTCTCCTACTCTTGCGTTCCAGTCTCCCACAATTAGGGCTTCCTCCCCTCTTCTTACCCCTCTTTCTATCTCCTCTGCCACCGCTTTTTCTATTTTCTTCATCCCTTTATTATTATACAGCGAGACTACCATGATTTTTTTCCCTCCCCTTACCTTGACTCCCTCCGCACTTATCCCGTACTTCCATTCTCTCACTAAATCTTTTTGCAAGCCTTTTTTTATTCCCATCAAACCCCCCCCCCCCTTCGCCCTGCCTTTCTTGGATTCTTTTGTAGCCGCTTTTGTTGTCCACTCGTAGTCCTTGCATAATTTACTTAACCTATTCTTTTCCTCTGACCTTACTATCCACGTTTCTTGCAATGCTATTAATCCCCCCTTTCCAACAAATCCCAATTGTTCTTTATTTTTCCCGCCCCAGCAATATAACAGGAAATTATTTTTATCTTTGAAGTGCCCCCCTTATCCCCCTCCCTGTCCCACTCACCTTAAGTGTTGTCCGTTGTTCCCGCCTCTGCCTGAGCAGTCTCCCCCTCCATCTTTCCCGGCTCCTCTCCCTCCTCCTGGAGGCCAGCCTCGGTTTCCCTCCTGCTCCCGGTTGGAGTTGCATCCTCCCCAGCCTCGCTACAGTCCTCTACTAGCCGGACCTTGTTGAGCCCAATTTTCCTCGGGTTCTCGAAAAAACAAGCTCTCTCTACCTTCACCTCCCCCTATTTCCCTTGCCCTCGCCAAAATCCCGTCCATCTGAAACTGTGTCCTAATATTGTCTCTGAAGCCCCCCTCTTTTTCTCTGTCCCATCTCGTTTTTCTGTTAAACCCCCTCTCTTGCCCCTGTTGCCATCTTGTCTTGCCTGCGCCGTCCACTGACCCTTGCCCAAATCTCGCCCCTGATTGGTCCCTTCCCTCGTGTCCCCCACTCCGCCCCTCCCATTGTTTTGCCCCTCCTTCCAACTTATCTTCCATCTTTAGCTTCCTTCCCCCTCTTTGTCCCTCACCAAGTTTGCTTTTTCTTCGTCCCACTTGTACCATTCGTCTCCCACCTTCACTTTGCCATATTTGACTTGGGTCTCTTTTCCAAATTCCTTCTCTGTCTCCGCTACTTTTCTCAAGGGCTTCTGCACCACCCTTTCCCTGTGTGTCAGGTCATCGCCGACCCACAAATTTGTACCCTTCAAGCTTCTGCTTGCCCCTCATATTCTCAGTGTTTCTCCCATCTTGGGTATCTCGAAGATTACCCCGTTTTCCGTCCTTTTCCCTCTACCCCTCACCGCGGTTTCCGTCAGTTTTCCAACCGCCCTCCTGCAGTCTTCTATTGAATCCTCGCCATCTTCTACCCATCCTTTAATGAACACGTTTCTTTTCCTTGCTTCTTTTGCCCCGCTTTCCAGCCTCGCTTCCCCGTCTGTCAGTTTTGGCGGTTTTCCTCCCAACATCTCACCCACCCCTCTTCCCTCTCGTTCTCGTCCCCCCTCTGATCTTTCCCCCCGTGCTTGGCACGCTTGGCACTTACATCCCCCACCTCTTCAACATCCATGCCCTCCCGGAGCGCCGTGTCTTTTTTCTCAAATTTTTCACTCGGCTTCTTTTCTAATTCTTCCCGCATTTTCCTCTTGCTTGCCATCTCTTCCCTTGCTTTTTTCAGTTCTTCAAGCAGATTGTCTCTTTCCTTGTCCCATTCTTTTTTCTGTTCAGTTTTTCCGCTACTCGATCATCCATCCTTTTCTCGCGCCGCGCCCCCTCTTCTCTTAATTTTTCAATTTCCCCCTCAAATTTCTTTTCTATTCTTTTTATTTCGATGAACGTTTTGGTTGAGCTTCTGCTCCTTCTTCCCTATGGGGTGGCTTTCAAAATGTTTTCTCTCTCGCTCTCCGAGATACTGAGGTTCATCACAATTTCCCCCTCGGACTCTGATTCCCCCCCGTTTCCCCCCTTATTCTCCTTTTTCCCTTTTTGGTCACTTTTCTCGATTTCCGCTTTTTCCACTTTCTGCACCACCGAGCGAATTTTCCCCTTTTCCGAGTTTTACTTTTCTCATTCGAATCACCCATTTTCTGCCTTTTTCTCGGCGATTCAAACTTTTCCCCACCCACCTCAGAGTCTCTCCGTAGGTATTTTTCGATGCCCTGTCCGCTCTTATCCGACGGTGTTTTTTCGACTTTTCTCTTCCTTTTTGCTCTTTTTTTTTCTCCATTCAGATTTTTTTGAAGACTTTTTCACTATCTCGTTTTTTGCAAAGCTTTAGAGACAGCGACCATGTGCCTTAACCTAGAAATCCTGTAGTCCTGTTAAACCCCAAAATCTCCTACAGATCGACCTCGGATTCTCTCCCGCTTTTTCCCAGCTACTTATAAGGACCCCGCGCACCCGTTTTTTCCACTTTGGATCTTTTCCGCGTTTTCCCGCTTAATTTATTACGAGCTACACTTTTTCCGACCTGTTCATCACCGCGCCACCTCTCCTTATTTTAGTATTTTAATTAATGGATTCCAGTTTTGCAATGTATTAACTTATCGATTTTTCAATTTTTGTGTATTGTAGTCATATTTGAAAAAAGGAGAAGGTTTGAAAAATTACACTTTCGAATTTCAGAATTTGTACCTATAATCCAGAATCTCCGAAATTCCAAGTTTGTGATTCTGAAGTTTTAAGATCCAGAGAATTTGAGTGATTTTGTTCGAAAAATCCAGAAGATGTGAACTTCAAAATAACTTGCTATAAAGAAAGAGAAATTTCGCTCCATTTGGAGTTCGAATTTTGAAATGAAGATAATTTAGAATCTCGATGAATTATTACTATTATTATTTTGTTATAATATAACATTCGATATATAATTATAATTAATTCGAATTTCATTAATTTTGAGACAAAACATACTTTAAGTTGGAAAACTTTTCAATATGTTTTCGAAGATTAGAAAATTCGGTAAACATTAAGATTCAAAATTATATCGTAATTTTGACGACTCATTATTCCCAAAAATTCTGGATTTAAATGTTCGAATCTTTAAATCCAAACATTTCAAACAACAAACTGAACATTTTGAAACTTTAAAACACTTTTAAAAACAGTGGAAATTCAAATAATTCCAAATTTGTTATTTCGAGAATTCCAAATCCTCAAAATTTCATTTTACATCTGAAATGTAAAAATTTTGATTTTGGAAATGTCAAGTATAAACAAATTTTACATTCGGCAACTTTCGAATATTTTTGCAAACTTCGAATTTATGATTTGTGATTTTAGAATTCGAAACCTTGAAAATTCCATTTCTTAAGTATTGATATTTACCTCCGCAATTTTCAATATTCAACGACTTTTTCCATTCGGAAACTTTCGAATTCACTATATATATTTCACTATACTGAAACAATAAAATCTAAAAAATTCATAATTGAAGATTCAAAATCCGAAAAATTCCATTTTTGATTGAAATTCACTCCCGGTTGTCTTGGAAATGTAGATTTTTGGAAATTTTTTTGGGGGTTGGTGGGGCTATAACCCCCATAGCCCCCCCCCCCACTGGTTTCTTTGACATAATTTGAATTAAATTCTAATAAAAAATCGTTATTTACAGTGTTTTTCATTTTTCGCATATTCTGTCAAAATGGATAAAAATATCTTATAAAAAATATACATATTCATTCAACTTCAAGATATTTCGGAAAAAAATCAAGAATTTACGAAAACGTAGTATATCTGAATTACCGAAATTTCCAGAAATCCGAAAAATATAAAAATTATTCACAAAAATGTCTCAGAAACAAAAAAAGCGTTCATTTGACATCACTCAAAGTTTCGGTGATAACAAATTACGAAACAAGTATATTTTCCACAGCTCCCACTTTTCGTTTCGACGAACCCTCTCCCCGACGATTACCCTTTCAATTTTCGAAGACAAACGGACACTCTGACAACACCAGGATGCACCGAACACTGCCCAGGCCGAAACTCCGAAACCACCATCGGCAGCTACGTTCTCCACGACGTCCTTCAAATGCCCTTCAAACAATTCTGCAAATCTCTATCAAACCCAATCGAAACCAACAAAATTCCCCAAATTCCCACAAAACACCAATTTCCGCTTTCCCCCATTTTCCAGGAGATTTTCGAAAAACCTGCAGGAGACATGTGTCGAGTCCTTTTCCAAGCGAAATCCTATGAATTCACCCACAACATGCACAGTGACCTCGAATTTGGGCTCCTCCAAATAAAAAATTTGCCTGTCGAAGCAATTTGCAATTTTCATCCATACCTAAATCCGGATACTCCGGAAAATTATCAGGTCGAGGAAAACTCCAATACAATCAATTGCACTCGAGTTTGTCCCGGAGGAGAACATGGAAAACCCGAAGATAAAATCGTCTATGGAGCTTTTCTGCAAGATTTGCGGGAAAATTCTCTCAAAAAAATCTGCAAGAATATTTTGCAAGCGAATGTAACCGATGGAGCGATTGCGGCGGAGTTTTCGGCGCAAGAGGCGGAAAAAAATGTGCGGGATTCGATTTTGTCGGTGTTGTACGCGAAATTGGATTTGACGTGGGCGGAAAAGGACGTGGAAATGGCGAAGAATTTGAGTAAAGTGGAGTTGGAAGATTTGGCAGATGCGGAGGATCTTTTGAATAATGCTAGGACGGGAATGGAGGAGAAGTTGGCATCGCGAAATGCTGAATTGGCGAGTAAACGATTTTATGAAAGCAAAGATTTGCGAACTGCTGAGAAAGGGAGGAGTGAGGCGAAGAAATCGTTGTTGGACATGGAAAGTAAATTGAAGGAGGCGGAAGTAACGGCAGAAGAAAAGAGGGAAATGGCCAGAAAAATGAGGAGATATGCGAAGAATATTATTGGAATACTCTCCCATTTCTTCGATTAAAATTACGATTTAAAACAAATTTTATTGTAGTTTAAGGATTTTTTAGAACTTGTTGTAAAATTGTCAAATTATATTTTATATGAATTATGGAAAATGTTCTGTAAGAAAAATAAGGAAAAATGAATATTGAATTATTAATTTATTGAATAAATGTTTTTCTCGGAATTTTTGGATCATTCTTTATGTTTGGATTTTGTAGTGCTGAATTTATGAGAACAATAAATAAATTCAAAACTGAGTTCGTGAAAATATCTGCCTATGAAGTTGAGAGTCAATTTTGTAGTTTTTTCTACGTGGATAATGTAATTGTGTCAATATTTTTCTCCTTCTTTTTTTATCTAATTATAATCTGAAAATTGTCAGTTGCAACAATGCAAATTGAAAGGGCGAAGGTCGAATGAAAGTCCGGCGCTTTTAGACATGCAGGATAATCAGTCGTTCTCCACAAGTGGTTTCAATAGTGTTTAGAAAGGCAAAATGCTCTCGATATTCTTGGTAAGTGAAGATTTTTTATACATTTTACACATTTTTCGAAGTTTTTTGACGTTCGATATTTGGAGCTCTTTAGAATTGAAATTTTTCAATGCTGTGAAATAATGGCACTTTCCAGGAAAAACTGTTTTGAACATTTTTAATTATTTGTTGAAAGAGACATGAATTACGAATTTGAAAAATTTCGTTGATATCACAAACTCAGGTTTTAGAATTTAGAATTTATCAAGTTCACGAAAGTCAGTACATATTTGAATTTTGAAAATTCCGAATTTTCCCAAAATTGCAGTATTCGTAGTTTGAAATTTCAGATTTTTAGATTTTGAAATACTGTATATCGTAATTATCTTATAATTCACAAACTTCGAACGATTTTAACACTTCTAATCTGTTTTCATATCAAATTCTGTTTCTTTTTAAATTTTTTAGTTTTATGCCAGTTTTGCATAAATTTTCAGATTACTTAGGAATTTTGGAATCATTGAAAATATTTCAATTTCCTAAATTTCGGAAAATGTTTAACACTGTGAATTATGGAAAATATTCGAAATTTCAAAAGATTGATAACTTTCAAAATTTAAGATAATCTTGCACTTTTTACGTACTTTCGGATTAATCTATTACATAGTATGTTTAATATTATTATGTTATTAATTAAGATTGAATACCTTAAATTTTGGAAAATTGTAGTTTTATCAATTTAAAATTTTCAAAATTTTGAAAATTAGATAAGTTTTTCTTTCTTGAATAATTCAACGATTCTTATTCACTTTTGAATAAATTTATAGCTTTATTAACGAATTTCAAAATAATTGGAAGTTCATAATTATGTGTTCCGAATTTCCTAAAAACTATAAAATTCCAAATGAAAATTTCCATTTCGTCAAAATTTCGGATATGTATATATTTTCCGAAAAATTATCAGTTTCGAAATTTTCAATATTTTGTTTCATAAATTTACAAAACTCGAAACCATTTTTCCATTTTCGTAACATTTTTATAAATTCTCGAATTTCGATCTTTTCAAACCTTTTCGAAACCAAAAATTCCTCCACAGTTCGCCGCCTGTCTCCTCATTTCACCCCACTTATCTCACCAACAAATCGACATCTTCTCAACCCAAGGATGCTCCGTCCACTGCCCACCCCCGAACCCCAAAAACATCATCGACGGCTTCGTCCTCCACGATGTCCTTCAAATGCCCTTCAACCAAATCTGCAAATCCCTCTCCAACCAAACCTTCCCAAATTCCCCCCAAGTCCTCAAAAAGTCCACCGCCCAATTTTGCATAAACCTCTTCAAACCAGAACTAAAAAAACTCATCACAAACCACCAAGACCTTGACCTCGACCAACTCCAAGGTCAACCGATCGAGAAAATCTGCAATTTCCACCCCACCAAAAACTCCAGTGACCCGGAAAATTCCCAAAACGAGGGAAACTTCAACATCGATTATTTCCCATTCATTGACGAAGAGTGCACTCAAGTTTGTCCTGGAGGAAACAGAGGAAGACCTGAAAATACTCTCGTTCATGGCGGACTTCTCGAGCATTTTCGAAAGGACTCGTTGAGGAAAATTTGCAAAAATCTTCTGGTGGCGAATGCGACGAAATCAGCGATTTTCGCAGATGGAATTGTCGTAGGGAACAGAGCCATTTTGGAATCGCAGGGTTTGTTGGCGAATTCAGCTCAAGGTTACGTGGAATGGGCTTTGGGAAGGGAAAGAGATGCCAATGATTCGGTGACCTTGGCTCGGCAGGAGCTGGAGGAAGTGCGATTGCGGTTGGAAACGGTGAAAAGTGGATTGGAAAAATTCAGCGTTGGGATAAATTTGCAAGTGGCGAGGAATAATGTTTTGCTGATGGAGAGGCTTGCGACGGTCGCGAGGGATGTGAGGATTGGGGGCGAAAAACGGTTGTTGGAGAACAAAAGGGGGTTGGAAATCGCGGGGGAGAGGGTGAAAGAGGCTGAGAAATATGCGGAAAATGTGAGGAAAATGACGGAGGAGTTCGTTGGGTTATTGGAGAATGTTGAGGTTTGAGGTGTTTACGCCATTGTAATTTTATGTTTCTTAAATAATTATTTATTATTATTTTTGTACTTTTTAAATTGCAATTTTTGTATTTTATACTGATATTAGGCTATTTTATGGGTATGAATTTCGAAATTATCCAACCTCGATGTTTTCAAAGTCTGGAATCTCGTCAGTGTGAGGACTTTTTTCATTTGGATTTTTGAATTTCCGAATTTTTGGACTTTGATTTTCAACCTTTCCTGTTCAAATCCTGATTTGTGCAAATTTAGAGTTTTTTTCATAATATCGAGTTTGCAAATTTTAAATTAGAAAACCAAATTTCTGAATTCAATGACCTGGAAATTTTCAAACGCAAATTATCAAAATTTCGGGATTCTCCAACAGAAATCCAACAGAAAATCCCAAGTATCCAAATTTGAATTTTCCGAATCCTAAACTTCTGAAAATTTTGAGTTCTAGAATCTCGGGATTTCAAAATTCAAAATAAAGAATTTTTGGAAAACTTCAAATTATTTTCGAAAATCGTCTTTCGAACATAAATTTATGAATTTTTCTTCCAACTGTGTGGATTTTGGTTCGGTTTTTACTTGATTTTTCCAGCGATTTAAATATTGTTGAGTCATGCGCGAAAAGTGTGTGTATTTAACATTTTATATGTACATACATATTTCGATAAGATTCGAACAAACATTGAGTATTTTTTGCCAGACCAGTGACTTTTGCACTAAATTGATTATAGATTTTATATTTTTTCTTGCAAATTCAGCACGTTTTTTAGAAACAACAAAATTTTCGAATAGCATCAGAAAAGTTGAAAAAAATCATGCAGCGAAATGTAATTCGATAATGTCTACGAAAAAGCACCTTATGTACAATAACAATGACGTTCGAATAAACGCAAATAAACACAACCACAGCAATATTTGTTCAGATATTTGACATGATACGACATTCTTCGTTTACTAACATTATCGAAAATATCTTGTCGTACTCCGAGACCATGAATTTTCTTTTCCTTTACGAATCAATGCTCGAAGTTGGATCTAATCATGAATAATAACAGATAATGATTTACTATAAAATGAGTTGATTTTCTTGGTGAACTCATTCTATTCAAGTCAGTTGTATCGTAAAATACGACAATTCGCCAAAATGTCAAAATTTATTGCCATTTTTGTCTTGTGCGCTGTTTTTGTTGCTGTCTGTAGTGGCGCAGGTAAGAAGACATCATGAAATTTCCGAATTTTTCGAAATTCTACGAAAATTTTTAAAAACAAAAGTGTAGTTAAAAAATTTCTAGATGATCTCAACGATATAAAAAATCATTCAAGTTGTCAAAAATTCAGCAAGCTTTACAGATTTTCAAGAATTTGTTAGAATCTACATTCTCGAAATACAGAGAAATAAAAAATTCTTATTTCAAAAAGTGTTCTTGAGGATCTTGAAAATGACTGACATCCTTCCAAAAACTATAGTCTACGAAAATGTTTAGATACAGATTTTTCAAAAATGCAATAAAAATAAAAGAATCACGATTTTCGATAAAAATTTCCAAAAATTGGGGATCGGAAGACGACATTTTAAATGGGAAAGAAAAAATACTTCGAATTTGACCTGTAATCAGTATTTGAACCTAAGAAAATGCGAAATATTGTAATTTCCATAAGCTGAAACTACTCATCTGTCCTTTTCTCACTCACAAGAGCAGTCGTTTAGCGGGAGAGAGAGAGAGAGCAATAGTATCACTTAATGAGCGAAAATTTAATTTTGAAAATTCAAGAAATTAGGAACCTTTGTATCTTTGAAACTGACTAACGAATATATTACAAATTAAAATTTATTGCAAGATCCCAACAAACCATAATTTATACGACGAATCACATATACCCGGAATAATATCAAAAATTATGGAAAACTGCATAATAAAAATTGAATGTTGCTAAAAATGAGCTTATTTTCCTTCTAGGACTGCGAAAGGTAAAAAGTGAGGCACAATCGATTTCTTGCGGACCAAACGAGGTGTTCTTGGAGTGCTCAGGCTGTAATAAAAAATGTGGGGATGACCCAACAGCACCCCTTCCTTGTGTGCGCGTAAGTTTTCATCAACCATGCACTTTTTTATACGTGTATCACATTTTTCATTTTTTTATATGTATCATTTCAATATGCATGGACGAAAAAATATATCGAGTCATTTACATTGATGAAACAATAATTTGGAAAAAAAAATTGAATGTCTTTATCCCAAAATTGGAAATTGTATATACAGTGGACTTTCGTTTATGTTGACGCTCGATTATGTTGACTCTCCTTTATGTTGACTCGCGACTTCTTCTCGACCCCCACTACGATAAACTCAGCAAATAAGAGAACGCTTGAATTTGCGGTAAGCAATGTAATAATTTTTTTGCCTACTCACTCTAATCTGACTAATCAGACAATAGGGGCGAGGAGTCAAACGAATGTTTACGTTCCGAACCAGTCAACATAAACGAAAGTCCACTGTAAATAGTAACATAAACAATATCGAAATTCGTGAATTATTTGTTAAAAAAAAAATTATTTTACAGGAGAGGTGTTCTGCAGGATGCGATTGCGCCGAAGGCTTCTTTCACGATGAGACCAAAGGATGCATAACTGCTGATGAATGTGCGAAAACAAAGACATGAGAAATACAGTTTTGAATTTTTGTAAAATAATTATTCATCGTATAGATATGAGTTCGTGAATAGTTGTAAGAAGATATGTGTGCAATAAATGGGGAACTTTGATCTTTGGAAATATTTTAGACGAATTACTGATTTCATCAGTGTCAAGTCCAATGTGGAGTTATTTTGACCCAAAACATAAGTAATTTGAAATCGAAGTGCTTAATTGAAAAAGAAAATGAGAGAAGAATATTATCATCCGATTTTATTACATGTCAGGCGACGAACACTCAGGAAACGAAAATATGTAAAGTGATCTTATATTCGAACTTTGACAGAAAATTTGACTTTTTCTACAATTGTTCGAAAAAATGAGCTGTCCTCTAAATTTCTCCGTTCATGATTTTCGACTGTGCTGAAAGCTTTACGTCCTTGATGCACTCAGCACTGAAAACTCAGTAACTTTCGGAATATTTTACTTTCAAACAATTAGAAGTAAATAATTCGAAAGCTACTATGCGTTCAACACCTATTTCTGCGTTTTTTTAGCATAGACGACGAGTGCGAATTTGTTCATCTTCGGTTGTCTCTTGCCACGAAGTTTCGTTGATCCGCAACTCCAGAATCACGAGTTTCACACTCATGTTCTGTACGGTGGATTTACTTCTATTTACATCGTAAAAGATATTTTGTGTGATAGCAAATGATGCATCCAGCGCTGGAAGCTCAGTATCCATTAACTTTTTACATTCAAAAATTACATGTAAAAAACCTAAAGGACATTGTGTCTTCAACGCCTGTTTTTCTACTTTCTTCAACATTGACGACGAGGACGCATTTGTCTATTTCTTGAAATCGCACCGAAATTCGATGTGACATGTATTCGATACCGATGCTCCAAATTACTCGCAGAATACATACTCAGAGCTGGAAGCTCAATAACTTCCGGCATAGTACTGTTAAAAAAGTTCAAGTGGAAATTTCGGAAATTACTGTGCATTCAACACCTGATTCCTCCTGTACGCATTTTTTTGTTTCTTCAAATTTCACGAAAATCCGTTGATATCAGGGATGGGCAACTACGCAACTGTCCTTTTCCCACTCACAAGAGCAGTCGTTCGTTCGAACATCAAGACCTTCTGTAGTAATATACATTGAAATTATTATCATAAGCGTCGGAGAGCAGCATTAACGTTTTCCAATTCGATCTTCAGAAGCAATATCATTTTGTACCAACGTTGTAACTGATATTCGAGTGATTGTTTATCTATATCTGGTTAATCGGTGTGGAAATGATTTAATTAGATAAGTTTTCATGTTA
>JAPYZK010001067.1:0-21982 GCA_030522785.1 Platygaster equestris | reverse complement strand
TGCTGTTGTTGAGCCATTTGATTGCGAGCTTCGCACTGGTACGGTTTGTCCTTAATGTGAATACGGCTATGCATCACGCAGTATTACAGTGATAAATACCGCGATAGTTTCGCAAGCTGTTCAGTGTCGAGTAAGTGCGCTTGCAGACATCACAGATAAGTGAAGTCAATTACGTACAGGACAAATAATCACTGTTTGCTTATATCCACGGGTCAAAAAACGCCTTAAATATTCTCTCGGTGTATATAACATACGTGTTGAAAGACATCGGTCATCGGTAGGAGAGGAGTAGTATATCCCGAACTATCGATTTCGCTTCTCTTTCTAGCATCAAACAAAACATAAGCTTGTCTTTGTTGCGTGGCATAATTATGCTACGAGTTCGGAACGCTGGAGCTGAGTTTGATTGTTTATTTTTTATAGGAACAGGAAGGCTTTCTAGAAAAAAAGCCGGATTTTCCCGGGTCTTATCGAAAAGTCAGAGTTTTACATGTATTTTTTATTCCTCGATTTTAAAGGATAGTTTGCAGCAGTTTTGGTTTCAATATTGTTGTTGCTTTTGTTTCTGCTGTTGCTGTTGTTATTGTTGTTGTTGCAACACATGTTGTGAATTAGATACTGAGATGGCCATGTCTGCCAATATTCCGGTCTCATATAAGTCTTTGACGGTTTTTAAAACGTCTGTGTTATTGTTCCAGTTGACAGCGAGATATGACAGTTTCGAAGGTTCCGATGTGATAAAGTCTGAGTCCACGGTGATAAATACTCCGATGATTTCTTAGACTGTTCAGTGTAGAGTATGACCCCTCACAGACATCACATGTCAGATGGTCATGTCAGCTAATATGCCGATCGCGCGTAAGTCTTTGACGGTTCTAAAAGCTGTCTGTGTGATTGTTGCAGTTGACAGCGAGATATGATAGTTTGGGAGGTTCCGATGTGATAAAGTCTGAAACCACGGTGGTATATACTCCGATGATTTCTTAGACTGTTAAGTGTAGAGTATGACCTTTCACAGACATCATAGATCAGTGTTGAAAACCACGTACAGTACAAAATATAATCATTGTTTATTTACACGAGTCAAAAAATACCCTATTTTCCGCTCGGTGTATAAAGTTATACTGTAAACACAACTCGGAGAAAAAGTTTGTTTTAACCTGTGCGATCTTAATCCTCAGCTCTGCCTCGGCCCAAAAATTTCCACAACTTTTTTTGTATCCTTAATCCATTGATATATTATCCGTAAATTGAAAATATACCATAATCATCGCTAATGATCATATCATTATAATCGCGGCCCTGGTTGAAATCGCGACAAAGCGCTGTTTCGTCATTTCGCCCCGATGATCACTCTTTCGTGTCTGTTCGCATTTCCATGACTGCTCGACATTGCCGCTCGTTAGCCACGCTGGGGATCGAAAGATAAAAATGGTTTTCTTTTCAGCACGCGCGAGGCTATAAACTTTCGCGGAGCGTCGCACCCTGGGTATACTGGAAAAAAATTTTTTTTTAGAATTTTATTTCCAAATGACGATCCCTTCACCCTGGATCAATAATAAAAAAATTTTCCACCGAGGAAAATTTCTATGAATTTAATCGGTTTTTAATCTTTCAGTTTTCGAAAAAGATAACGCGGTTAACAGCTCGTTTTATGCATAATGATTACTTTCACGAATGATTATATCCTGGAATCTGATATGTTCCGAATACGTATAAAGTATACCATTGAAAAGTAACTCGTAATTATCTTCTGTTTTACGACGGTTACGTAAAATTTTTCAGTTCCGATAATTATTTACGTTTGCGAAATCACCGCTAAGTAAATGATGTAATTGATAACTTGCAACTTTGTACGAGTATGTATTTTTGTGCAATCATCTTCCTTACATATTGTTGAAAATTATAAAAACTGATGACGTTTCTTGATCAAATGCATTATTTTAAAGGAGTTGGATGGAACTTGTCTTAGTTTGAGGAAGGGTAAAATTCAGCTCCAATTGGTTGGTTCACACCCACTTTAATCACAATACACTTCAAATTCAAAAATGCAAAATTCAAAACACCCAAAAACTTATGAAAACACAAAAATATTTGCAATAAAGCAGGCGCTTGGAGAGCGAGAGAGAGTTCACCCCTGAATATTACGTATTATTTGATTTTGGAAATATTTACGTATTAATGCTGTATAATTTTTGCAGTGTTCCATAGTTGATAAAATTGTTAGTAAACACTTTACAATGAGTTGAAAAAATCGAAATCTCGAAAAATGAATATACAACAAGGAATTAAAAAATAATAAGAAGTGGAGAATAATTCGATAATTAATTAACTGTTTAAAGTTACTTAGAATTTATCAACATTTTTGAAGATTTTTGTAAATCTCCTGAAATCCAAACAAAATCTGTAAAAAATTGCTTTCGTAGAAGTTGGACCTCTCGATGTACCTGCTGACTGCAAATGAGGAGAGTCAACAAGTGCAGGGTGTAGGTCAAGAGAAAGAGAAAAAGAAAGAGAGGGACAAAAGGAAGACCGTTGATCAAACAGGCGATGTCTCTTCCATTAGCTCAAAATTTACTTTCCCATTTAGCGATAGTGCGCGGCGTATGAAAGTGCGCTTATATGGGTCGCGTTGTTTTGCCCACGGTCGAGGAAAAACGTTGACATCTGGGGAACGGGCTAATTGCGCGAGTTCAATTCGCGACTCGAGCTCTCTTTTAACCGCGGAACTCGGGGTGTCCCGGCCATCCCGGAGAAGATAAATTTTCTTTCCCTGACTTTTCCACGCGTTCCTCGCTCATTTTTCGCATTTTTACGGGATGCCTTTTTTTGCGAGAGCGCGGGGTTGTTGGGTAACGTAATGATTCGCGGGATTGATGGTTGCTTGGGTTAATGCTGAAGTGAAATAGGAATAAAAGTGTGATGAATTGCAGTGAAGTTTTGAATTTTTCGGAAGTTTTTAAGATGAAAAATTTTTAATTCTTGTGAATTTGAGTAAATTTAAATGGTCAACATTTTTTTTCACAGATTTTCGTTACTTAATTTTGGAATTGAAGAACTGAGCAAAATAAAATTCAGAATTAGCAAAACGAAATTTTGCAACTGATTGGAAACTTTGGAAATTGAGGAAAATGAGTTATGAATGACATTTGTTAATATCGACGAATTCAAATGATGAAAATTTAGACGGGCAAGAAACGGAAATTTGCAATCCTGATTTTTTTTTTTAATGTTGTCGATCGATTAATTACTGATTCGTTAAAGAGCAGTAATTTATCAAAATCTAGAAAGTTAGAATTCGAAATTGAACAGGCCGAAATTTTGGAAATTCTGATCTGAAAATTGGAAATTTCGGGAATTTTATTCGATTTTTCCAATTTTGATTTTCCTAAAAATCGGCAAAATTAAATTTTGAAAACTTTAACTTATGAGAAACGAAAATTGTCCGCATTTCAATAACTCATAATTCAAATTTTGAAAGTTTATTATTTCGTAAAATCGAAAATTTTACATTTCGGTAACTTATACGCAAAACGAAAATTTTTTACATTTTTCGTAGCTCAATTTCGGAAAATCCGATCGCAATCCTAAGAAATCTATAAATTTCATTTCCGAAAGTTTGACATCATTTTTGAAAATAAAAAAAGTGTAACTGTAAAATTTGAAAATCGCAAAAAATGTTGTTTAAAAATTCGAAAATTGGTAGATTTGAAAATCTTAAATATGTCGTTTTTCTATTTAATAATATTTCTAGAAACTATAAGCAATTATAAAATATACTCACAACTCGAAAATTCATCAAATTAATCACCCATTACTGAACGGAAGCAAAAAATGAACCCAAATTTCGCTTCAATTTGTCGCTTATTAAGTCCCGAACGCATTACCATATTAAAAACCTTCATTTCTCATGATTACATTAAGTCACTTAAGATTTCGATAACATCGTAAAAAATCGTCGGACATCTCTCATTATCTTGATTAGTGACTACAAAATTTATGCGTGTCCTATAAAATTATGAAACTCTTGATATCCGCATTCCATTGAAAAAAATTTTAAGAGTAATCTTCGAATGGATTTGTTGCCACAAGAAACCATAACTACGTAATCCATCATTTTGTTGTATTTATGATCTTTCTGCTATCCGAGTTATGGAGATTCTTTTTAATCTCGTAAAAAATTATGAAAAATGAGAA
Source organism: Platygaster equestris (assembly GCA_030522785.1). Lineage (NCBI taxonomy): Eukaryota > Metazoa > Arthropoda > Insecta > Hymenoptera > Platygastridae > Platygaster > Platygaster equestris. Next base: position 17,785 of record JAPYZK010001067.1, on the reverse strand, counting down.
AAACGGAGCTGGAAAATATGAAAAAATTCGGAATTGATACGAAATTAATTAATGTACGATTAATATTGACATTAACAAATTTGAATTTGATAATTTGAATTCAATTTTGTTTGTCATTGATAAAAGAAAATAGGATGTACAATTTCGATTTTTACGTGAATTTCCAATATTTTTCACGATATATCATAATTTCTGAAAAGTTCTGAGAATTTTGAATGTATGTTCAATTTTTGGGATAATTCGTTCATAAAAACTGTAAAAAATGGTACTATAAGTATAAGAAAAAACTAATTCTCGTTATAACTACCAATAATTCTGAATTTTCCATAAAATTTTCGATGTCCTGAAATAATCTGAATTTCTCAAATTCTTGCAAATTTTCAAAAACTCCGAAGTAAAAAATTTTTATAATTTCCCGAAATTCTGAGCAACTTTTGTTATTCCGTATGACTTCCCTTTGTTTTGGAAATTTTCTACGTTTGGAATTAACAGGTCTCCCTCCGAATAACCTGAACATTAGGGCTGTAGAAAAAAGAACTATTGTAGCTGGATTCACGCCGAATCGACTCGGAATCTCACGTAAGAACTACGGGGCAGTCCGTGCTGATTCTTGCTTTACGCTTTAGCGCACGATGCGCACAGTACAAATCATGCGCGGAAATAATCGAATTTCGGAACGCAGCCCTTCTGTTTTTTGCCAGCGTGAGAATCTTGCATGCGCCTGTGTGGATCTAAAAACTGCGACCAAGGCAGTCGAACTTTGATTGTCAAAGGAAAAAGACAGTGTTCACCAAACCATTCGCTCTTATTCGCGAATTATTCAGAGCTTCAGAGGTAAAAAAATCAATCGCTCGGTGCGTTCGAGCTCGGCTCGAACGCCTTCTATGTTTAATTCTATGTTTAATTCACACTTCCTGTACATAAATTATCGTAAATGAGTATGTTGTACTTGAATTATTTTCAGTGTCCTCACTTTTTTGTTACAGATGAACCAGCAATGCAAAGTTTGCGGGGAGCCTGCGGCCGGGTTCCATTTCGGGGCGTTCACCTGCGAGGGTTGCAAGGTATTTAAAACGAATTTTTAAGAAGTGTTACAATTTTTGGAAATATTATGAAAAAGCTTGACAAAATTTGTTCGACTGAGATTTTTCGATGATTTTCGAAAGACTTGGAAAATTTTATAAATCTCCGTAAATTTCGGTAATATTTGGAAAATTTCTATACAAATTCGTATAAAATCTCCGTCAATTATGAAATAATTGTAAAATTTATGATATCTTCGTAAATTTCGGTAAGACTTGGAAAATTTCTGAAATCTCCATCAATTTCGAAAGACTTTAAAAATTTTGGAAAATTTCTAAAATCTCCGATAATTTTGAAAGACTTGAAATATTTATAAAATCGTCATAAATTTCGGTGAGACGTGGAAAATTTCTGAAATCTTCGTAAATTTCGGTAAGATTCGGAACATTTCTGAAATCTCCATAAATTTCGGTGGACTTGAAAATTTTCTAAAGTCTCCGTAAATTTCGATAAGACTCGGAAAATTTCTGAAAATTTCTGAATTCTTCGTCAATTTCGGAAGACTTGAAAAATTTCTGGAAATTTTTAAAATCTCCGTCAATTTTTGAAGACTTGGAAAATTTCTGAAATCTCCGTAAATTTCGGTAAGATTCGGAAAATGTCTGAAATCTCCGTCAATTTTGAAAGACTTCAACAATTTCTGAAATCTCCATAAATTTCGGTAGACTTAAAAATTTTCTGAAATCTCCGTAAATTTCGATAAGACTCGGAAAATTTCTGAAAATTTCTGAAATCTTCGTCAATTTCGGAAGACTTGAAAAATTTCTGGAAATTTTTAAAATCTCCGTCAATTTTTAAAGACTAGGAAAATTTCTGAAACTTTCGTCAGTTTTTAAAGACTTGAAAAATGTCTGCAAATTTTTAAAATCTCCATCGAGGTAAATTTCTGAAATGTCCGTAAATTTCGGTAAGACTATAAAATTCATGAAATCTCAATCAATTTCGGTGAGACTTGAAAAATTCCTGAAAATGTCTGCAATCTCCGTAAATTTCGAAAAACTTCAAAAATTTCTGAAATCCCCAACAATCTCGATAAATCGGGAAATCCGTGCATTTTTCTCCGTTTACAAGTTCCGAAAAGATGGACAAATCAGTTTAAAAGGTCGCTTTTCTCGAGCCGGGCAATGCGTAACCCTGCCAACAGGAGCGTAAATTAACGCGCAATACCCCGACACGTAGGTACGAATCCGGATGATTAAATTCCGCGATTCCATCGGAATCCGCGAGGTCGGCTTCGGGGGTCCCTTCCGGCGCTTCGCACTTGCCCGCTGCGGCAACCGTTTCCGCCCTAGTTAGCCGTTGCGTCAGCCGACATTGTTTCGCTATTTTCGTTTTCAGGCCCATCGTAGCATGTCGGGCCCCGTCGGTCCCGCTTCATAAACGGGCACTTTGCCGGGCCCCTCTGACACGCATGCTTAGTCGAACGTTTAACCTCGCGCCCGCGGCTAGTGAAAGCGTTTTTGCGAAATTCCCATTGGGACACCAATGGGACGGTCCCGAAATGAGACGTTTCCCTGTGAAACGTCTCATTTCTTCCAAATTTCGAGCGGTCTATGCATTTCCAGGGACGAAAATGATCAGAATTAAAAAATTGATTCCGAAATAAAATAATCAGTGGAAATATAGATTTCGGGAAAAGTAGAAAAAAATTCAGACTTCCAAATTTTAGCAAATGATAAAAAAATTGATAATGATTCAATAACTTGACTGTTGCAAAAAATAGTCTGAAAATTTGCACTTTAAATAACAAAAATGTGAAGATTAAAAATGTGGGAGACTATAAAATTTGAGATTGTCAAAATTCGTGGACATCAAAAATGTCAACTATTTCTAACTTCGAAAATTCAAAGACATTTTTTAAATATGCATTTCCAGGGACGAAAATAATCAGAATTGTAAAATTGATTTCGAAATAAAATAATCAGTGGAAGTATAGATCATTTTTTTCTAAAATGATCATTTAAGACATTTTTTCTATAAAAATCCTCTTAAAAATTTTTTTGCATACGCCACTGGGTGGTGATTTCTAAAATAACAAACTTTCAATAATTTTGTTGAAAATTTATAACAGTTTCACTAACAGTTATCTTAAATTTCAAAATTTGTCTGAAAAATTCCTCGTACCTGAAGATTCTACACAATTTTTTAAAACACATGAAAATCAACAAAAGTAATGTAGAATCCCAAAAAATGTTCACTAGTTTCCGATAACTCTCAAAATGTACGAAAAAATCGATTTATTACAGTTTCAAAGTTACGCAACTGTCTCTTTCTCACTCACGAGAGCGATCATTTGGTGAGAAAGAGAGAGCAATAGTGCCGCCTACCCCTCGGGAAATATGACTGTCGCGCAACATTGAACATTTCTCAATATTTCCCGCGGACGATTAGATAACGTTTCGGCAATCGCGAGCGCTTTCAATTGGAGCGACTCGATGTATAAAGTTATGACTGCAATAACGATGATGACGACGGTGGCAAGTGGAACGCGATACGAATCGGTGGATGCGTTCGGTCGCGAGTGTCTCGGCGATGCGGCCATCGAGATCACTGGGCCGCAGGAAGAGCTCATTGCGGGAACAAACGAACCAGAAACTATTAATAATATTACGAGCCGGCGAGCGGAAAAAGCGAAAGTGACGTTCCTCCGCGACCCGCGACATTTTTCCGACGTTATTTCCTCGGATGTTCCATTCGCCGTTGCGATATTTTTTATTGCCGCGAAAATTTTGTGAAATTGAACAGTTTCGTGAAATGTTCGAGAATGGAAGTTTTTCTGATTTTGCATGCATTTTTGGAATTTTTTTTATTCTTTATTTTTGGGGATTTCGAAATTTTATGTAACTTGCATTTTTTTTTATTTTAGCGCATTTTCGAATACTTCGTGAGCTTTGAGGAATTTTAGAATTATTTTTTGTGATGTTCTATAAATTTTAGAAGGTTTTTAACGGTTTTATGTATTTTGGGGAATTTTTTTTTTTTTGTGGAAGTTACAGAATTTTGAAAGTTTTTAATTCTTGTTCAGTAATCGCAGACTAGAGGTAAAATTTTATGAGTTTCGGAAAATTGCTAGAAATTTACTAAAATTTTATTGATTTTGAAATTTTTGAAAGTACTTGTTTTTCAATTCAGTATGATAATTTCGTGAATTGAATTTTTTGAATAACGAGAATTTTTTTGAATAGACGCAAATTTTTGAAATTTCGTAAATAAATAGTACAATTTTACGAATTTTCGAAAATTGTTTAAAATTATCATTAATTTTTATTAATTACGGAAAGTTTCGTGAAATGTTCGGGTATCAAAGTTTTTCTGACTTCGGATACAGTTTTTGAAAATTTTTCAAATTGTTAAAAAAGATTAATATACAACTTGAACATTTTCGTTCATTTTTTTTTTAATTTGGAATATTTCCGAACACTTTTCACAATGTAGTGAAGGAAAAGTAAAACTATAATTTTCCAAATTTCCGGAAACAGTTACAAACAACGCAAAATTTCCCACTATTTTCATTACTTTCGTAACTTTTCAAAATTTCATAATACCCGTACTAGTCAATTTTCCTTCCATTCCTTTTCGCCATAGTTTTCCATTTTCCACGTTCCCAAACCTAAAAAATCGCATCCCAACAAAAAATTCGCGAAAATACTTGTGCAGGTGTATTTTGTTCTTTGAACTTTGCACGCTCGGGTGAGCCGGGAGAATCTTTCTCGCGCAAGAAGAGCGCGAGAAAAAAACGGGGGCCCCGGGAACAAAAGCGTAATCGCATTGTTGATTGCGCCATTTGAGCAATTAGCGCGAAAACGATAGCGCGCGCTCGCACGCGCCGCGAGCGAGCGTTCGCTTTCGATGGACGAGACAATGAGACCGCGATTACGCTAAACCGTGTTACAGTAATGGTCGCTTGTCGTCATACGGGGCAGCAAAATGACAAGCGGCGTGCTGAAATTTATTCCGGTAGCGCGAGCGTTCTCGCGTTAAAAATGTTTCACTTTTTTTACTCCAGAATCGCAACGCTTTCGTAAACAAGCCCTGTTACACATTGTTGTTTCTACTTTTTATTGCTTTCAGTGTCAAAATGTATGGAAATTTTCGAGATTTTAGGGGAATTTCGAAATTTGTTTTGTGGAAGCTCGAAGTTCTGGATTGGTTTGCAAGTCAGAATTTTCCATGTTTCTGTAAATTTCACATTTTTCGATTCTCGAATAAAATTACGAATTTTGTAAATTGTTCAACTCTTAAAATTTTCGGTTGAATAAAAGTTCCGAAAAGCATGTAAAAACTGATCAGCGAACCGTTTCTACGAATAAAAAATATTGTCATTGTTTATAAATGGTTTTCGTACTTAATTTCACGAAATTAGTGTTCAAAATTCGGCAATTATGCATTCATTTTATGGAATTTATGTAACTGGCTCGAATTCTCGAAGAATTACGTATTTCTGGAGGATTTTATACGTATTAGAACCGAAAACAAACCATACTGTATATAATGTTTTAAAGTTGAGAAGAATTCAGTTACGCAGCTGTCTTTTTCTCACTCACGAGAGCAGTCGTTTGGTGAAAGGGAGAGAGCAATAGTATCTCTCACTCCTAGTATTTACGGAATCGTGGAATTACGGATTTGAATTTTCTTGTGATTTTCTTTTCATTCGAAAAAGGAATGAGCGTTCTAAAACCGAAATTAGGACATTTTCACGGATTGTACAGGATTTTGCATTATTCGAGAGAAATACGAGAATTTTTCGAGATTATAAAAATCTTACGATTACGATGCTTAAACGAATTTTTGACAGTTCTTGAGTAGGAATTATGAAAAATTTGTTATATTTTGAGTCATTTTGAGTACATTAAATCAATTTTGGTCCAAAAGTGAAAAATAATCGACATGTGTATTTTTTTGAAAATTCATCAGTATTTTTTAACTTAATCTTTTTAAAACTGTAAAAATACTCTTGTAACGTTCAAAAATGTTTCAACTAAAAATGAGCATACTCGGAATTTTTAAAAGGTTTCAAAATTTGGAAACTTCTCAATTTTGATATTTAAGTCAACAATTTTAGAAAATTCGAAATTTGAGAACTTTTATCAGGATCGTGAATTTTTTTTCTGCGAATTTCTAAGAAGTTTCAGAACTATCAGATCTAATTAAGGATGAAAAAATAGCATAATTTACGTTAAATGTAAGCAATTACACATGAAAGTGTTGAATGTTCAAAATACTATAAAATATCAATTAATTAATTACGTGCACGAATTTCGCACGTGATTAGAGACATTTTTAAACGTTTCACCCAATGAATGGTCGAATTTCTTCTAACGACATCGATAAAAGTTTCACATTTGATGCTCTTTTATTATACCAACTATTATAATAATTATGTTCTGAAGCATTAGATGTGTACTCGTTTCTTCGGAAACGATTTTTACGAATTTTTTCGATTTCTTATAAGTCATTAAAAATAATAGGTGATGAGCATATTTTTACGAATATTATTTCAATGTTATGTTCCTCAATTAAATGAACTTGAAATGAATTCATTCTAAAAATAATGGATATTTTATCTTCACTGCAAAATATCTCATATATTACGAGAGTGCCCAAAAATACGAAAGAATATCAAAATTCATACCATTTCCAATATTAAAAAAAAAAAGAATATATTTTAGCAATTCTGCATTTATTTTATAAAATTTATATAACTGACTCAAATCACCAACAACATTCCGTATTGTTCTCAAACCGAAAAGAACCTAAATTCTTTTCAAATTGGCCAAAATCCTATACAAATCCACTTACGCAACTGTCTCTCTTCCCCTCACGACGTCACCCATACTCCGAGCGAGATAGCAATACCCCCCAACCTCTTTCTTCACTTTCCAATTCCAAAAAACTCAAAAACATTTTTTTGCAAAACACGCACTGAACAGACGCTTCGAGCCCCTGAAATAGCGCACTGAGAACGTCCATTCACGACCGGCGATTTGTTATTGTACCTATGGTCGTTCCTCAAGTCCTACAATTGTTCCTCAAGTCCTACTTTTGTTCCTCAAGTTCTACTTTTGTTCCTCAAATCCGCTGGAAACAGGGTCAATATGGTCCATATTGTTTTGACATTTATAAGTTCGCGGTGCACCGTGTCGCAAATGTCCCCCCTCAATACGCTATTTCAGAGGCTGAAAACCTCTATTGAGTGCGTGCTTTTCGACCCTCTATGTATGAAGCCTCTCGACACTCGGCTGCGCCTCGTGCCTCGATTTGGCTTCATACCTCGGTCTCGGTTCCAAAAGCCACGCCTCAAGTCCTTGATACAAAAATATCTAATTTTTCCTCTCCCCAGTCTTTCTTCGGCCGGTCATACAACAACATAAACACCGTATCCGAGTGCAAAAACGGAGGCCAATGCATAATCACGAAAAAGAACAGAACCACGTGCAAGGCCTGCCGGCTCCGCAAGTGCCTCCAGGTCGGGATGTCCAAGTCCGGTTCCCGGTACGGCCGGCGTTCCAACTGGTTCAAGATACATTGCTTGCTGCAGGAACAGCAGCAGCAGCAGCAACAGCACCAGCAGCATCTCCAGAACCTGGCCCACCCCCAGAACGCTGCCCTCAAAGAGGAACAACCGTGTTCCCTGGCCTACCCCATGGAAGAGTACAAATCACCCCCGACCTTGGATTCCCCGGAGTCCCAGAACAGCGAAACTTCCCTTGACGTGTCCGAGCGCAGGGCGCAGGAACATCATGCTGGGTTCCATGGGGTGGGCCCTCAGGAAGTCATTAATTTGCCTTTCGGGTTCAATTTTAACGGGATTTCGCTGATGCCGCCGACCTTGCTGCCGGCGGGCTTGAACCCTTATATGTATGGGACCAACCCGTTTTTTTTGGAAAGCAGGGAGGGGGGTGGTTGTTTGAAGGGTCGCGTTGGAGGAAGGGTGGAGGCTGGGAGCCATGGGGTCCATAGGAGCATCGAAAATGATGATGGAATGGGGAAGAGGAATGGGAGGATGGAAATGGGACAGGCGAGAGGGTTTCTTATGGGGGATCTCCTGAAGAGGGAGAGAAGCCGGGACTGCTCCCCGATTTCTAACGCTTCGTCGAGCGATCTGGAGAGAGGGCCCATTCAGGACAATCCGATCGATCTTTCGATGAAGAATCGGGAAAAGTGAGTTTTATTTGGGGGTTTTTGGGGGATTTATGTTGTATACGGAAATGAATAATGAGTTTTGGGGAATCTTTTGAAATGTTTGGGGGTTTTATCATTTTTTGGGTAGTTTGGAAATTGTAGTAATGATAATTAGAATAATTGATAGACTTTGGAAGTGAAATGTTTGAATGATGAATAATAATTTATAATTGACATTGAAATGCTTGGAATTCTGCAAAATGTGTCAAAATTTTTAACGATCGTAAAAAAATATTCAAAAGTTTCAATTTGTGAAAATTCTGGATAGTAATTTGAGATTTTTGAAATTTCTGAAGAAGGGGGGCAATTTTGGAAAATTTACGGTCGAGACTTATCGAAAATTTGATTCCCGAAAGAATCAGTTTTGAAAATATATTTTTCAGCATTTAAAATTTGTGTAAATTTTCGAAAATTCTCAGAAATATCGAAGTACCTTAAGTTTTTTAGAAATTTTTGAAGAATTTTGGAAAACTTTTTTAATTTATAGAAACTATTCGTAATTCGTGAAAATTAGTGCTGAAAAATTCGAAAAATTTTTATAATTCATTTAGAATAAGTTTTTTGAAGTTTTTCAACTTTTGTTCGACGTCAACAATAATGATAATAGTAATTGAAATATGAATATTCAATATAATCATTAATAATTTAAATTTGAATGTTTGAATAATGAATAAAATAATAATTAGTAATTAAAATTAAAATACTCGAAATTCTGCATAATGTGTCAAAATTTTTAAGTAGAAAGTAGAAAAATATTCGGTATTTTCCGCAAAATTCTGGAAATTCTGAAAAAGGGAGTCAGTTTTGGAAAATTCACTCTCGAAATTCATCAAAAATTTCTTGGATCCCCGAAAAATAATTTTGAATAATATATATCTAAACATTCTCCAAAATTTACGAAGTTCTCGAAAATCTTCAAAAGAACAGAAATAAAGAATAAAAAAATACAACAAAAAAATCCAACTTTCCCTGATTGTTCGATTTTAAAATTTCACATACATGAAAAATTCATCAGAACAATTTTTCTTTTTTTTTTTTATTTCAATTCCCTAAAAATTTTGAAAAATCCTTAAAAGTTACGATACGTATTCAAAATAATAAAAACGTTGAAAAATTTTTGTTTCAGAAGCCAAAAAATGAGCGAGGACAACACAGACTCCGAGGAATTCAGCGACTACGATAATAAGTCGCCCTACAAAAGGTCGCCGATGGACCTGACTTTCCGCAGATAAATTCCGAAAAACGAAAACGAAAATTGGCAGTCGACCAAAAAATATCGTTAATGTATTTTCAAATATCCATTTCAATCCATGTTTTCCGAAAATCAACATTCGAACGAAAGAAAAACACGCAAAATAAATGTTTAAAAATTCCAAAAATCAGCGAAAAATGAAGTGAAACTCGAATTGTTCAAATCAAGTAAGAATTTTGCGTCTTAATCACTAACGACTGTAACGATAAATATTGTTGATTTTTTTTTCGAAAAAGTTAAGTTTGAATTGTAAAAAAGTCATAATATTTAAATCGAACGAAATTGCAATAATTGTTTGTAAATACGTACGTAGTAATTAAGGCTTGTGTCAGTTACAAATAATTGTGCGTGGAATTTATGCAAATTTTGTTTCAAATGCTGAACAAATTTTGCAGCGTCGATTAAAAAATTTTGTGAGAAGTGATATTTTCAGACCGAGCGAAATTGTTTTTTGTACATATGTATAAGAATTCTAATAATTGGGACTTGCAGGTCAGTTGAGAATGGTTGTACATAAATGAAAAAATTCGTCACGTCGATTCCGAATGATAAATTCACTATAAAAGTTGATATTGCGCCGAAAGGATGTATAATTTATGAGAATTTACGCCGAATGTTGGAGCAATTGACAGACAATAAATTTTGTAAAGCGTGTATGAATGAGTTATGATTTTCCCATAATTTTAGTTATTTCTATTTACGTGAACACGAAAAATCAAAAAATCACAAATTTAGTAGAAAAAAACAGTTTCTAATTTTTATTAAAAATTTTCCCCGATTTTACAAAATTTTAGAAAATTTCAAAAAATACCTCTTCCAAACTTTTACAAGATCAAGAATCGACCGAATTTTCACAATCACGAAAAATCTGTGAAAACCAAGAATACCTCCTTTGATATTCTATGCTCCTGATACAAAGTGATAAAATATATTTCGTAAGATTTTGAGTAAATCAACGAATATCTCTTATGAACTCCTGCGCTCCTGATACAAACGTAGTGAATTTTGTCCGATTTTCGTACTTTCTGACTCTGCTGACGCATGCGCAATCAACGAATACCTCCTTTCCTACATTTTTCAACTCTGTTCTCCTGATACTTTCCAGTTTATCGAATTCTGCACCCGAAATGTGAAGTCACATCAGGGGCGAATCAAAAAATGTTTTGAATTTGTCCAGGGCCGTATCATGCATTTTTGAGGCCAGTGTCAAAAAATTTTTCATTTTGTCCAGGGCAGTATCTTGAAACTTTGGGGCCTATATCAAAAAATTGTATACTCTCAAGTTTTACGTAAATCCCAGAACTGAATAAATTTATGATAATTTGATAAAAATAAAGACAAAATCAATGATTTATCTCAGAATCCTTTCACAATTGACTACTTTTCGTATATTTATTGCTCCTTTTAACAGGACCAATTATTTTCGGAGCCGATCGCCAGAAGCGAAATAAAAGATGTCCAAACATCAACAACGCAGGTATAAATACTTCGTACGTTTATTATTCATAATAAACAAACTTTAAACGTCAATACAAATACAACCCGAAAAATTGTTCCCAAAGTCGAACAGTAAAAAACATTCTGACTGAATAAACGAGATTATTCACATATTCTCAAAGTCCGAGATTTTTAAATGCTTGAAACTTGAAATTAATGGAAGAATGTCGTAAAATAAATACCTGGCGTCGGAACAATGTAAAACAATCTAGAAAATTTGACGAAATAACGGTAATAAATTAAAGGTTCGGCGCGTAATGCAATATTTACAACTAGTATTTTGCAAGGCGCGCCTTCTAACAGTCCCGAGGTAGCTCGCCGTAATACGCAGTCAAAGCTATCAATTTCCGGTCCAAAAAATTTTGTTCAATTTCCACACCGGATCCTGTTCCAGCCAACATCGCCAACTGAAAAATATCAAAGTTTCAGCAAATTAAATAATGTTATCTTTTTTCCATAAATTTATTCATCAATTTCAATATTAATCATTTTGATCTAAAAATAATATAAATTGAATATTCAAATATTGAATACATTGAAAATATGCAAAAATATTTCATACATTAAATACATAAAAAATAAAATTGAAATCATATCAGTGATTCAATCAATATTGATTATTTCATCATCATTAATATTATTGCCGAATGTAAAAAAAATATTACCTGCATAGTGTCAACGTTCCTAGGTAAAAAGAAAGCTACGTGGTTTGAGATGGTTTTGGCAGTTTGAAATAATCCAGCGCCACCGAGGGGGGCCATGATATTATTCAAGTCGTACGTGTCTTCTTTGAGGTAAGCTGGCCCTCCCCAAGGTGGGCTGAGAAAAACCACGTCGGCGATGAGACGCGGCGCCAGCTTGAAAAAGTCACCGATGATGAAGTCGATTCTGTCCTCGACGCCGTATATGCGAGCGTTGTTGCGGGCGAGCTCGATTTTGTGCGGGTCGATGTCGATCGCAAATACTGAAAAATAAATTTTTATATAATATTAATACAATATAATAATAGTATATATATAATATACACAATTCAACACTTCTGATAATTTCTGAGTAAATACGATGCAATTTTTTACATATTATGAAATTTTTCTGGAATTCCTCTGAATTTATCAACAATTTATCAACATTAGACGATATTTTCCAAATTTCAAAAGTTTCGGATTGACGCATTTTTCGAAAACGTCAGTAATTTATAGCTTTTTTGAACACCTTTTTCACAAGTAAAAGCAAACTGAATTGCATTTCCTCCGGCGCCGCAAAAAGCATCCACTATTGTATCGCATTTGCATCTCGACGCTATGTGTTCCGCTATTTTTTCCGGAGTCACAGAGAACCAGCTTTCTGCAACAAAACAAAGCCACATGAAACATTAAAATGAAAATCTTACAAAATATGACAATTAACATAAATCTTCAAAATTCAAAAACTTCACAATTATAAAAACATCACGCATTTTTTTTAATCCACTAGTTAAAAAAAATCTAATTTTCCCTTTTATTCACACGTGTAAAAACAACTATTCTTTTTACACGCTGACATTTTTTCAAAATTATTACAAAAAAAAAAAAAAAAACTCAACTCTCTAAAAATGACAAAAACCCGCAAAAACCCAAAAAAAACTCTCACCGCGATCGAGTTTAATTCCCTCGTCGAATTTACTAAACAGCCTGTACCTCTTGAACCAGTACTTCATGAGCGTTTTGTCATTCGCGATCTCGGCCGGCAAATTGACGTTCCTTTTATTCTGTTTCCTCCTCTTTTTTTTCGTTTGTTGCGTTTTCTTTGCGCTGTCCTCGTCCGACATTTTCGTACCCGCCCCGTCATTTTTCGCGTCAACTTCCATCATCTCCAATTTTTCGTCGATCTTGCATTTCACGAGCTCGTCGTATTCTTCGCCGTCTTCTTCCTCTTCCTCGTCGTCGTCTTTGGGATTGCTGGATTTGCAGTCGAGGGAACTCGTGGAAGGTTTGTTGAACGCGAGACGTTTGGCCTGCAATTTTCCCTTTGGGCTGACGTCGCATTCCTCGTCAGAACTGGAACTGAAATGTGCGTAGGAACCTTTTTCCGTCGAGTCCGCTTCGTTCAACGGACCGTTGGACAAAAATTGTTTGACCTGCAAAAACAAGGATTCATAAGAAAGTGAAATTTACAAATCTCATGGTAGAGTTTTTTAATCATTTACTTTTCGAAACTTTTTACATGTTTGAATTGGAATCGTGAAACTCGAATTTGATGATTTTTCAGTTTTGACATTGTTTAGGTTCAACTATAAAAATAAAAAACCTAGTTACAGATTTTATTTTAAAAAAATTGACAATATTAATGATTTTTCAATTTTGACATTTTTTAGATTCAACTATAAAAATAAAAAATCTAGATACAGATTTTATTTAAAAAAACATTAACAATATTATTTCTATCAGTAACTGCTTATTTCAAGATTTGTAATTTAAAGGGTAAATAAGCAAAAGGTTTTGTGATAAGGGTCATTTTCTCATGCGATCAGATGGAAAAAAAGCCTTATCGCAAACCCTTTTGATTATTTGCATTTCATTTAATTTACAAAGTCAACTTATTTAATTTATTTACAATAAGTAAGTAAACAAAATTAACCCTGTTTATTGTATTCGATAACTGGACCCCATTATCGTCGAAGTGAGTATGCTGGTTCAGAGATTTTGGTCGGTTTATTTTCATTTTCAGCTGTCGATTCTGCAATCTGATATTCTTTTTTCGGTACACCACTTCGCCTTGCAATTTTATTTGTTTCGCGCTGTCGTTGAATGTGTACCCCATCAATGAAAACGCTTTTTTCACCACTTCCAGACCTTCTCCAGTTTCTTCAGCGTCTGCCTCGTGACTGAATAACACAATAAATTATACCTTAAAAATACGTTTTTCATTTTAAAATAAAAATTCGTCAACATTCAAAAACCCCAAAACTTAAAAATTGTGAAACTTCAAACTTCCATACTAACGAGCAAATTATTATTAAAATTATGCACATTCAAAAAGAATTCGAACACTTTTTACACATTCAAAACAAAATTCCTTGACAATTATAGATTTTTTCCAATTAATGTTTAACGATAATAATTAATAATTAATCCTCAACAATTACAGTTTTTTCAAGTTCACAACAACCCTGTCCAAATCATAAAAAATTTCACCTTCTTTTCAAAGTAACAGGTTTTTCTTCGAAAGGTTTATCGCCGTCGCCGTCACCACTGGAAGAATTTTGTCCCGCCGTTCTCGCAATTTCCCCATTGCAAAAAGCGTTCGACGAACAAGAATCATTTTGCGAGGCATCGGCGTCACTTTGCTGTTGCACTTTTGGGTCCTGTTCCCCTTCTTTCGATGTCATTGTTAACCTTTGCATCAATGCCCCCACAGAATCCATGATTTGTCTTTTGGCTTTTCCACTTCCTTTTTTTGTGCTATTTTTTTTAACTGAAAAGAAACAAAAGAAATTATAGTGACATTTACGCGGACCAAAATAACACGCAAAAGATTTATCAAAAATGGTACGACTGGCACGATTACTAATTAATTTTCTGTTAATTGTTCGATTTGTAGAAAAATCATTTATTTCTAACATTCAAATTAATGTGGTATTTATGAAATTGTTTACAAATTAGAGCAATTTTAGAAATTAGTTGTCAATTTTAGAACATAGTTGTTAATTTTCGATTTTTTAAAAAATTAAAACATCAATTTCTGTGTTTTATTTCATATTTTATATTCCTTCGAGTATTTCTAAGTTCGCAAAAATTCCATCGATTATTCATAAAAAAAAAGTCAACAAATGTTTTGTCTTTTTTTACGACTTTTATACAAACACCAAAATCCCTTATGACATAAAACTTATATACCAAGATACTAACGTTTTTTATCTTTTTCGTCACATTTTTTCTGCGAAGTTCCATCCTTTGATTCTTGAAAACTGGTGGTATCTTTTGGAATATGCTCCGCCATGTATTTGATGTGAAAAATGTCGTATTGCTTTTGATACTGTATTTGGAAGTTTTCCTGCCACAAATTTTGCCAGTATTTATCGTTCTCCTCCATTGTGCATTCGTTGTCTTGCTCGGAACTGCTGCTGGTGACGTTGCTCTCGATGGAGCTCGTCACCGAACTCACGAGGCTCAAAGAATGCGTCGACGTGGAATCGCAACTTGAACTCGTCAACGTCATCCTCGTCACATTAGTCATCGAGTCCGACGTTTCGTAAGTTTTGGTCGCAGACCCACCAGTGGAATCGCACCTTAAAAAACATTGTCACATAAATATGACTGCAAATCAACAAATTATTCATCAGTATTTCTTTTACTTTAAATCAGCATTTCAAAAAAAATGGAACATAAATTTTCAAGATCAAAAAACATTTTTTAAAAAAGTAAAAATGGGGTTAAATAATCAAGCTTTTCATTCAAGTTTTTTAAAATTCGATAAAATATTAAAAATATAATCACGATTGTTCCAAATCTTAAAAAAAATAATGAAAACTGATGAAAATTATACACAATTCAAAAAGTCGTTTTTCCAAAATAATCAAAATGATCAATTTTTCAAAATTCCTCTTTAACCAAAACAAAACTTCAGTATTTTTTTTTTCGTCCTCCATTATTTCACCTCGTCAAAAGTCTCTCGTCCTCAGCATTAGAAAGTTGATTGCAACTTCCTTCGACGCTAAAAGGGCTCAAAGGATTCCAACCGTCTCCCAAATCCGGGGAAAATTCCGGATTTTGAATTCGCTTGCGATTATCTTCGGCCTCGCGTTCGCTCGTCGCGTTCGCCGGAACGTCTTCGAAACTGAAATTCACCGCCTCGCTCTTGTTGAAAATACCCTCGAAATTCGATCTGCCCAAGGGACAATTTTTGTGCGCTTGGTTCGGAAAACACGTGTTTTGCTCTGGAAAATGTTCCTCCATTTTTCCACCGACGTTTTCATCGCGGTTGCAGCAATTTTCCGGCATGTAGTCCGGGTTTATGTAAGCGGCGTACTTTTCGATCCACGAACTCCAGATCAGCTGTTCGCCTTTTTCCGCCCAGTGTTTTTCCCATGCGATTGTAGCTTTGCTCTTGTCGCTTATTCCGAGTTCAGATTTTTCTCTTGAATTTGTGTCTTTGTTTTTTTCTTTGATGTTTTCAGGTTTCAACTGCAAAATGGAATGTTAATATTCTAAGAGGTTGAAATATCAAGATTTTCTACTTTTTTCTACGAAAATTTTTTGCCGAGAAAAAAAAAATTATAGTACAAAAAACTTTAAATTTATCCAGTAAAAAACGCAAAATTTAAAAAATTCAGAGCCATTCTCAAACTTCAACAAAAGTCGATTTAATCGAAATAATAAAATGAAACAAAATGATAACAAAGAAAAAACTCTAACCCAAAATAATTAGAATTCAACATAAATATTTTTTCAACTTTTGTCTAGATTTTCCAAAAATACAAAAAAACCCGTTTGTTTTTCAAAAATATAAAATTACATTTTTCCATGAATCATCAATTTGGGGTTCCTCCAGTTCTGCAGTTTTTTCTGGCAAAACGTCACTGTCGATGGAAGTTTTCGAATCTTCTTGGTGTTCCAAAAGGTCATTTTCAACGGTGGCAAAATTTTTTCCATAACTGGCTATAAGGTCATGGATGTTTTTGGCTTCGTGTTGCTCGTGATATTCTGATAAGTCTGCTCCGGAATCCGATTGGTGCAGACCCAATTTTTGACTAAGAGAATGCGATGTTACTCGGTGCACTGAATCTCGAACGGAGTCATGTTCGTCAGTCGAGTAATTGTTGTCGGTGTGCGAAGCGCTGCAATAACAGCTGACTGGTTCTTCCTGGAATTTTCAAGATTTCAAGTAATGGATATTCAATTTATTTTCTATGTTTTTTGGCCCTGGATCAATAATTATTGATATTTTTCTTTTTTTTCTGTAGTTTAAAAAATACTATCATCATTAATAATTGTTTTATTTTTTAAAATGTATCATCTTTTACACATTTTGATGTTGAAGCTGTCGAAGTTGGAAAATTTGAAATTTTTCAGTTTAATTCTCAAATTTTTGAAGTTTGAATTTTATCAACTTTGATATTTGGATATTTCAGTCATTTTTTAATGTAAGTTTTTGAATAAATTAGACCTGAAAGTAAAATTTCGTATAATGCCGAACAAATTACAGAAATTTTACAAATTTCTGGATTTTTGAACTTTGCATGTTTTAATAACTGAAACACAAATAATTAATGAATACTAACATCATGCTTTTCTGTAGACTGCGTTTCTATGGCTGGTTTATGCAAATCCAATGTCTCCTCCACTTTGTCAACGTCCACATTTTCAGATTCACTGGCATCCTCCGTAGCAAATACAGTGTAAACCTCCGGATTTCTAAAAAATTTCAAAACATCAAATCATTTTTCAAAACTGAACAAAAAAAATTAATCTATACCTAATCAATTGTAATGATTTACATTTGGAAAAAAAAATTAAAAATGACCATTTAAAAAAATTCAAATTCAAATGAAAAAAAAAAATATTTGTTCTAATGAAAAAATGAAGAAATTACACTTTGGAATTTCACATTCCTCAAAATATAAAATTTTGGTAATTTAATATAAAAAATGGAAAAGATATATACTTTCAAAATGCAATTTTTGGAAAATAAAAATTGGTAATTGTTCAGTTTAGCGGCTTCTGTCAAATATGGGTTTTAAATAAAAAAAGTAATGAATGGGGTGTTTTATATGGTAGAGGAGGGTTCCCCGAT
>JAPYZK010001066.1:0-19988 GCA_030522785.1 Platygaster equestris | reverse complement strand
AATCTATAAGTAATTGAATCTTATACATTTTTTCCCAAACTCGTAACTAATTTCCAGACGCATAACTTAAAGTTTGTGAAAAAAAAAAAAAAAAATTAAAACCCCCCCCCCACCGGTTCTTTTTTTGTGTAAAAAAATGCCCCCCCCCCCCCCCCCCCCAACACACAAAATTCCTCACGCCCCACCTTTCAAAAAATCAAAGATTCCAATCTGACTAAATGTCACCAACTTTCTCAAAACTTCCATAATCAATTAAAACTCCCCCACCCCCACCCACCACTACGCCCCATCCAACTAATCAAAATCCCTCAAAATTTCCGCCTGTCAACATCATAAACCACACCGAAATTTGAGTGACGAAAAACCCCCCAAATTCCGAATCTAAACAAACCCTAAACACAAAAAAAAGGGCCCACTATCAAAATTCACCCCTTGTCAACATCACAGACGACACCGAATATGACAAACGAAACTGTTGACAAAAACGCCACAAAAATTTTTTCACACTGAAAACTCAAAATCATGAAATCCCAAAAAACCAAAAATCGTCAACCACAACAAATAAACTAAAAACCTCGTAAAACGCAAGAATTCGCCCACGGATTCCCGACGTCCCACGTAAATACATATTTCACGGGGCCGGATGCGAAAAATTGCTCGCGAATTTTCGTGTCGTTCACGGGAGTGTCCGTATAATGGCAATGCTAAATGCACCATGCAAAAATATAGATTGACAGGCACCTTCGAATGGGACGAATCCGGGGTGAAGATGAAGGAAAAACACACACGCGACGCCGGCGAAAAACGCGCGGGCCGAGCACTTACTTCGCGGTCGCGAAAGGATTTTCGCTCACTCGCGGCGGTGTTTCGAAGATGTGTATATATTTGCACGTTTCTTACGGCAACGATCACGCACTGCACTACACACGCCACGGGAAAACACGGACGATTGAGATTGACAATTTCACGGAGAGAATTTACGACTACGCGTGTGTGTAGTTCGCGCGATACGACGAAGGGGGGAGGGTGAGAGTTCCGTAGTTAGAGTGAAAGGGGTGACGAATAGTTCAAGATTTTGTAGGGAGTCTGGGTAGGCGGCGCCACGTATTGGGAGGGGATTATACTGAGATTATAGTATACATTATTTCGATTGCGAGCAATGTTGCGAGCAATGTTGATTTCGCGAAACGAAAGAGTTGAAGTCCGAGGCGAAGCCGAGGACTTTAATCGTTTCGTAAAATTAACTTTTGCGACGCAATTGCAATACTGTATTTTACTCGATTATAATCGAAAAAGACCTTTGAAGCTTTGAAGCTTTGAAGTACCACTTTTGATGTTAAAACCGAGTAAACGGTTAATAACGGTGAATTACTTCTTTTCATCTAAACAGTCATCCGTCATCTTTTTGGTACAGTTTTCAATGGGAATAACAAAGTTGGTTGCATCGTGTGGCACTCACTAAAACTGTACTAAAAATCAACTCGCTCGCGCATGTGCTACCAGTTGCAGAAACTTGCAGAAACTAACAGAAATCGCAGAGAAAATCTGCAGAAACCAAACGTGTGGAAACGTGCGCTTGTGTGCTCTTGATGAACTCCATTTCTGTCCATTTCGTGCCATTTCGCAAAAGTCGGTGAAAAGCGGAAGCAGTAAAAAGTAACACAATTCCCAGCAATTCCCAGATTATAAAAATGATGAACGGAATAATTAGAAGTGCATTGCGCGTATCTGCTTTTAAGAATGTTGTATCGCCAACAATAAACGCCGCCAGGACACAGCCATGTGCGGCCCGATCAATTTGGAGTGTATGTTCAAAATCGAACGAACACAATTCCGGCGTTCTCGCGAACAGAAATTGCAACACGTGCAATGGGACTTGCATGTGCGGGTGCAAACGATTTGCCAGCACCAAAGGTATTTTATTTTGCAGTATTAAAAGTATTTGAGGGAATTGCATTAGTTGTAATGGTATAATTTTTTCCTGAGTCGCTCCATGGTGACCTAACCCCAAAGTTGACGAAATTCCTCTGGGTTTACAGAGAGAAAATTTTTTTCGTAAATCGCTATTTTTCAAAGTAAATGAATTGTAGGCACTTTGAAATGTTGTTTAGTATTTACTTTTCAAGATTCGTATAATTTTTAATTCTTGCTATTGAATTTGATAAATTTGGCTGAGATGAACAATTTATTCAAAGAGATGAGTTCAGTTTGATATTATCTCATCACTCTGATAATTTACCTTTGGAAAATTGAACATGTTTCCACAAATTTAATTTTTGTTGATAAAGAAACACGAATTTTGCATGGGAACATGACATTTAAAATTTCGAAATTGAAATCTATATTCAAGTTTTTAAAACTTTCTCCAACGCAGATTTTCTAATATTTAAATACATAGTTTATTTATCTGCGAAAAAATATTTTTTTACAATTCTGTGAATTGATATTTTCTTTATTTTCAGCTGAAAAAGACTTAGTGGATTTCTTGGCCGAGGAAATAGTGGCTGAAAAGCAGGCGCAGAAACTGAAAACCATTCCTACCGAATTTGAAGGTTTCAAAGTTGCCTTGGACGGCGCCCAAGTGACACTGGCCAAAGAGATCAGTGACGAATTGTAATTGAAAGCAAATAATCGTTGGAACAAATTTTAATCCAAAAACTTGTACAGTCCAACAAACAAATGAAAAAATTATTTGAAATTCGTACCTAATAAGTATTTTATCTTCCAGGGTCACCGTTGCATTCAACGTCAACCACACAGTCGACTCTGAAGGCGATCCCGAGATCGACGAGCAGCAAGACAAGCCTAACATCGGCGAAATGAAGAGCAAACCCAACTTTCAAATCGAGATCAAGCGAGGAGGCACAACCCTTGGCTTCGTCTGTTCATTTAATCAAGAACCTGGTGCGTCCGGTGCCAGCGACGAATACAGTACGTTAAACCGAAAAGTCGATGAGAAAGACATTAATATTCCAAAGAGTTGAGTACAGTTTGATACCACGTTGTCACTCTGATAATTTGCCTTTGGGAAATTAACAATATTTCTGCAAAATTGACTGCATTCATATAAACGAATGTGGAGATTGCTAGTGGAAATAGGACATTCACTGGCTTCTATTTCGCATTTGCTTTTCAATTGTAACATGATCTAATGATGAAAATGATTTCAGATGACATTTTTGGAATCGACGAGGTCTCCATGTTCGAAGGAAAACGTTCTGAAAATGTTTACTCCGTTGGAGGAGAGATGCTTGACGGGGTAAAAATAATTTTTGGTTTTTGGCAATTTGGTGGTTTTTTTTTTGTTTGTTTGTTTTTTGTTTTGTTTTGATGATGGATTAATGTTGGGTTTTTTGTGTTTCAGTATTTGTATGATCTTCTGATGAACTATTTGGAGGAAAAAGGAATTTCCAATGACTTTGCTGAGAAGCTTGTGGAGCTCAGCACCAATTACGAGCACAGTGCTTACATTAGTTTATTGGAAGGTCTCTCAAAGTTCACTGCCAAATAATTCCAATCTTGTTTGACTTTTTGCATCGAATAACTGTCTGTAACAATTCTTAAGTAAATTTATAATTTTTTGCAGTAAGTAGTCATATTCAGTCGACCCAGTGAAACCATCTTTTTACAATTACTTGTTAAAGTAAGAATTTATTGTAAAAAAGAATAAAACGCAGTTACAAGAGAATGTGTTTTACGAAATAATTTATTCGCTGCATTTGATTATTAAGACGAGGTTCTTGGATGAGTGGAAATTTCGTTGAAGATTTTTTTCTTGGCTTCACCAATCTGGCATGCCAAATCGATCAATTTTTTTTCGCTGATTTTCGAGATCCATTCTCACTTTGGTTCTCATGTAGAAAATTGGACAGTCCCGGCTGCAACGTAAAAGTTTTATAGTTATAAAAATTATTATCCAACTTGAGAATTTAAAGTTTTTTTTTGTTTTCTAGAAATTCAATAAATTTGAAAAATGTTAAACGCATGATTAAGAATGTTGAGTTGATAAAAATTTCGGAATACAAAATTTCAAGACTGAAAATCAGATTCTAAAATTCAAAAAATACTCTACAATTTGAGAAATTTGAAATTTTCATCGAAAAACTGAATCAGAAAATTTAATTTTTAAATTTAAAAACTCAAAAATATTTCACTCCCAAAAAGCATTCAATGTTGAAAATTTAAGATTCTGACACTTTTACACTCTCCCATAACTCCTCTCCACACACCTGGTGCACAATATTTCCTGATGAAGACTCCCCTGGCACCTCTGGCACTCCGTCCACAGCCTGCAAAACTTCTCTTCCAGCTGCCTAGAGCTCTGCAACTCGTTCAAATAGAATTCCGCCTCCCTCGAGTCGCAATGCTCGCAAAGCGCCATTTTTTCCCGCTCTGGTTTCAAAACCGCCCTACAGCCCAAACACGTCTCCTTTTTCTTCGTGAAAGCCACCAAAGCCCCGACCTTCGAAGTCGCCACGGATTTCGTCCTCGTGTGGTCACCCCTCAAGAGCAGCGACTCGGCCTTTTCTCCCAAAATTGGCTCGAAAATACGAATGAGCGGCTTCGACAACTGATTCTCCAAATAATACGTCGTGTCGATGGGCACGTTGTTCTCCAGGACATAAATCGGATCCTCTGCCCTCTGGTACGCCGGCGTTCCCTTGGGGCCGTTGATGAAAACGTAGGGAACTCGGTCCCCCAGCTTCGGTGCCGTTCCAGGATCGCGTTTCTTCATTTTTGCGGCGAGTTCCACGTGGGCTTGTTTCGCGGTGTACTCGGTTTTCGTCAATTCCTTCGTAACGACGAGTTGGGAGATGTCCACGCGATTTCTCAGGAGGTCGCTGATGGTTTCTTTGGCGTATTTTATGGCCGCGTCTGGATCCCTGAATTTAAAAACTTTTGTTACTTACACACAGAAAATATACGAAGATTTTTAAAATTTACAGAGTAACTTTTTGGATTTGAAAAATACTTGAAAATTTACATTTTTTCGAAAAAAATAAAAAACTGAAATTTGGTATACCAAAATCTTTTAAAATTTTAAACATTTTCTCAATGTTAAAAATATAAAGAAAATTCGAAAATCTGCATATTTTTTCACTTCCGAAAAATTACGTCGATGTATTTGAATTATAAAATAAAATTGACACAGTCAATTCATAGTTGTATTTTTACAAAATTTTTTTATGAATTCCAAATTCTAAAAATTCACATTCATTTATAAAAATGCAGATCCCCAGGGCACTACTTTCATACATTGATAATTTTCGAAAGTTTTTCACAATTTTTGAAACTCATGTACCTGTCGATCAGGAGTTTTTTCAAACAAGTGTTCATGACGTTCGCCACCAAAGGGCAATTGTCTCTTCTCACGGTTTCCAGGCCTTTGCAGTCCATTTTGTCGTATTTATCAGGATTGGTGAAATAAAGACCCGCGTAACGTTTCTTGGCGATCAAAAGATACGGAAAGTAAACTTTTTCAAATTCTAATTTTATGGGTTTGATGAATTTCGACGAAACGTAATCCGCGGCTTCCCTCCCGAGATCCATGGCTTCCGAAATCGTCTTGACACCAAATTTCACCATTACGGAATCCGTGTCGCCGTAAATGACGTTCGCGTCATTGGCGTAGCCATTTTCTTTGCAGTATTTTTTCTCTACTTCCTGTTTTGTTCGTTCGATCATGGTTCTGCCGAAAGCAGTGACGCTCTGAAAATAATAATAAATGTCATCATAAATAACTCGAGGATATAAAAGTTTACTTAGTTAAAAAGTTATAATTTTGAAAAATCGTAAGTAGACAATTTTAAAATTAATTTTATCAATTTCGAATACGTAGATTTTTTTTTAAACATGCACAAAGATGGCTCTTTTTCATGCACGAAATGTGGGCGCAAAATGACATTTTTCATTAATATAGTATAGCAGTGCGGAATAAGTGTGCGCAAAACGCTATTTTGGGCACTGTTTTTGGAATTATTTCCGCACCAGTTTTGGAAAACACTTTCAAACCGTGTAAAAATTTCGACATTTTAAGAAATTTTGATGAACTCCACAAATTTTTGAAAATTTCCAAAATTCTCAAAATTACCGAAAATTCTCAAAATTTCCAAACATTTCCGAAAATTTCCAAAATTATGAAAATTTTTAGAAATCTCAAAATTTCCGAAAATGTACAAAAATTACCAAAATTTTAGAAATTTTCCAAAATTACAAAAATTTTTTTGAATTTTAAAATGCCTAAAAATTTCTAAAATTATCAAAATTTCGTAAAAATGATAAAATTTTCAAGTTATCAAAATCTTCTAAATTTTAGAATATTTCAAAATATTTCAAGCCTTTCGAAAATTTGTAATTTTTTAAAATTTTTTGAAAATTTTTTGAAATTTGCAAATATTCATAAAAAGGAATCATCCTCATGTTGGTATAATTACATTTTCCAAGTTGAAATGTACACTGTTCAACATTTTACATTTCTACAATCTGTATTACTTACAGACGAAATTTCCAAACAAGGAAGTTTTCCAACTTGAGCCCCGGTAAAACCGTAAACAGAATTCGCCGAAACTTTCAAAGCGTACTGCCTGCCGTCCAAAACCTTCTTTTTGAACGGGTCCGTTTCATTCTTCAACTCGGTTTTCGCCTTTTTCCTCGCCGACAGCAAATTCTCCAAAATCTCCGGCAGAATGCCCTTCCTCAGCGAGCTTTTCGCAAAAGTCGAATTCGACGGAGTTCGCGTGATTTCGTCCTCGGAAAGGCCATATTTTTTCACGGTATTGGGACTGAGCAAAGTAGTGTAGCAAAGATTATGGGCCATGATGATGCTGGGGTACAAAGAACTGAAATCCAGCGTCGCGATCGGGTCGTTATAATAACCGCATTTCGGCTCTATGACTGTGGCGCCCTCGAATTTTTCATCAGAGCCTTGACCTTGATGAACAGGCATCAAATATCCAACTTCTTTCATCTAAAGATGGAACGATAAACAATGATCATCGACGATTTGACAAAATATGTTTTGAAATTTTAAAATAGTTTAAAATAGTTTTTTGATCATTCTTGAAAAAATGTACTTGTGCAAAAGAGTGAAAAAATTGATCACTTCATTCAACTTTAAAACATGGGAAAAAACTTCTATTTTTCGAGAATTATTGACAAATCATAATTATAAACATATATAAAAAAAAAGCTTGACAAGTTGGCACCTTTCTCAGTAATTGGGACACAACTTTAATTTGTTGTCCCCTAGTTAACAAACTGGTCAAAGAAATGCCAGTGACTCTCGCCATTTCTATGTAAATAATGATGAACATCAATTTGTCGAGTAATCTCAGCGGCAGATAAGCGTCTTTCAAACAATAAATTGCGAGACGACGACGTGTTTGGGCAGTGCCTTTTTGCAGATCCGAAATTATGCTGTGATGCACGTCTTCTTTTTGCTCTTGCAGAAAATGGAAACTCACGGCGTTCAAGGTGTAAGACCGGAGTTTGTAATCCCTCACCAAAGCCTGAAATCATTAACGAAAATTTGTCAATTCAACGAATGTTTTAGATTTGTGACGAAATGCACAATTTTGCGACAAGTGGATTTTTGTGAAAACATGAAAGATTTGCAACTTTTGACAAACTTCGAAAATTTTCAAGAATATGACAATTTTCGCACATTAAAACAATTATTACATTTTCTCGAAATTTCAATTTTAAACAGTCATATTAAAATATGACAAATATAAATCCAAATTCGAATTCGATTTCCACAATTCACAACTAAAACATAAGATTCTTTCAATCCTGGCAAGGTCAAAAAATTCTGATTCGTACATAAATGTTCAACCATAACACAAACGTGATTTTTACCAAAAGCAAATCGAACGGTACTCGTCCTTCAAAATTTATGTATTTGTTTTCTCGTTTCCCCATTTGCTTGCTTTGCAAAATTTGGTTTTTTATAACTGATTTGATGTCTTTGATTCGTCCAAGGTAACTGAAATTTGCTTCCCCCAAATGTTGAGCTCGATTTATCAAGTACGGAAAATCGAAGTTGTTGATGTTGTAGCCAGTGAAAATGTCGGGATCTAGTTGTCGAACAAAATTCGCCCATTCCTGGAAACAATAAAGAATTCGATCATAAATTATGAAAATAAAATCATATTAACGTGTGTAAATGATGTTCGAAACAGTTGTAAAAAATTATGCTTGTTTTTTCCAAAAAATTACACAAATTTCCGAAATTCTTCAAGAATTTCCGTGTAACAAAATTACCGCCAGCATTTTCTTCTCGGAATCGAAACTCAGAACTTGACATCCGACGATTGGAGCGCACGTGTCCAAAGTGAAAATATTCCTCAAAAATGGTTCCGGTTCTCCTTGTTTGATCACCATGTTTGCTATCTGGATAACTGGGTCATGATTCGGTTCGGGAAAAATGCCTTTTCTCCCAGCGCACTCAATATCGAAACTGAGAATTCTAAAAGGTGCGATTTTCGCCCATTCCCCTTCGGGCGCGTGAGCTATGAACGCGTCCCAAGCGACGTCGACTTCCAGTTGACACCTCGTCAAAGTAGGCAAACTATGGCCGTCTTGACCTCGCAATTTCCACTTTTTCGGGGGAAGTTCGATCCACGTACACCCCAAAGTATTCGTGTCCACCATGAACCTAAAAAAAATAAATTTTGTTTTATTGCTTTCCACAAATTTTCTTGTTCTCTGTACTAGGGGCGAATGCAAAGGGGGGTTTCAGGGGTTGAAACCCTTCCCGAAATTTGAAGAAGATTGATTGTTTTTGTGATTAAAATTATAAGAAATTTGAAAGTGGAAAAAATGTGTGCTTGGAAGTCTTGGAGATTCAATATTTCAAACTTTTCAAATTTTGTAAAATTATAAGTGAATTCAGAAAATGAGAAACTTCAAAATTACAATTTTTGACGGAATTTTGAAATTTTTAAATATTCCGAAACTTCCAGAAATTCTGAAGTTTTTGAAAATTCAGAGTTTTTGAGTTTTTTATAATTCTTGGAATTTTGTTAATTTTTGAATGTTCAAATAATTCGAAAAAACCGAAAATTTTGGAAATTTGGAAGATTACGAAAGTCTCGAAAAATTATCAAACTTTTGTAACTCCAGAAAACTTGCGAATATGTCAGAAATTGAGGATTCAGAAATTCTAACGATTGCAGTGATTTCAAAAATTATAGTAATTTTGAAAATTTTGAAAATTCCAAAAACTTTGTGAATGCTGAAGATGTCGGAAATATGTCAAAAATTATAAAATTTTCGAAAATTCATAGAATTTCTAAAATTTTCGAAATTTCAAACATTTCGTTTACATTCGAATGTTTGAGTATTCCAAAAAATCCGAAGATTCACAAAAATGTGGAAGTTTCGAGAATTTGGAAATTTCGAAAATTACGAGTGTATTGCACATTTCAGAAATTTTGAAAATTACGAGAATTTCAAAAACTCGAGAATCGCAAAAATTACGAAAATGTTGAAAATTCCAGGAATTTCGAAAATTAAGATACATTTTTTTCGAAACATCCCCCCCCCCCCCACCCCGAAAATTTTTTCCGCGTCCGCCCCTGCTCTGTACCGATTACGAATATCTAGAATTTATATTCAGAAGGCATTTTAGATTAAGTTACCAGTAAAAAAATATTGACGTAAATGAATAATTTCGTAAGTTCAATATTATGAACAATTTCATTATTGAGCTTCCATCAATTTCATTATTCAAGCTTCGAACGGTTTTTAACAATTTTGTATGTACGAATGACGAACATTTTTTCAATTTCACAGAAATGTTACAAATGTTGAAAAATTTTGACAAACAAGATGTAACACATGTATGAAAACAATGATGTACAGATATAATTTGACTACCTAATGTCAAAATCTATGTTGCTTTCAAAAGATGTGTACTGATGATCGAAGACTGGGTAAACGATTTCTTTTTCAAGAATTCTTTTACAAGCTGCAATTAATCTCGGGGTCGCGAGAGTTATTTTCAGGAATGGAGATTTGTCTTTTCCAGTGTAACCGTAAACTGTCTGTCTCATAACGAGTTCGACGGCGAGTACGCAATCCTGTACATTGTCATTGTTATTTTTCATGTCCTTTTTCATCGTGACGTTTAGAGCTTCCTATGGAAATAATTTTCAATTTAGTTTTTCATACTATTTACACTATTTTTTACATGAAAAATTTGAACCCAAACATATCTAAGAATACGAATGCAATTTCAATTAAATTCTAATTTTTAATCCATATGTATCAGCTTCTTAAAATGCCCAAACCAGCTACATTTCAGAATGTTGAAAATTTATCGTTTTCGGACAAAAAATTGGCGAAAAATGCTCGGAAATAACTTGGAATACATTTTATGCGAATTCCTCAAATTAAAAAAGGTACACTACAATAGAAAAATTTCGGAGACATAAAATTTGCGTTTGTTCAAAAAACCACAAAAATTGCAGATTTTGAAAGTTGCAAACTTTGATTTCAATTTGAAATTCCCATACTTTAAAAGGCTTCAAATTGGTCTCTGTAAAACGAGGCGGAGCCGTGACGTAAAAATAAGGGCAGAATCCGTGCACATAACAACAAACAGAATTTCCTTGTTCGGTCACGCCGTACATTCTCATGATTGGTACTGGTCCAACTCGGCAGCCTGGCATTCCAGGAAGTGGTCTACCTACAATTCAAAATAAAAAATATAAAATTCTGTACTAACAACAATATAGAATTTAGTGTGAACTGTTCACATCAA
Source organism: Platygaster equestris (assembly GCA_030522785.1). Taxonomy (NCBI): domain Eukaryota; kingdom Metazoa; phylum Arthropoda; class Insecta; order Hymenoptera; family Platygastridae; genus Platygaster; species Platygaster equestris. Next base: position 9,223 of record JAPYZK010001066.1, on the reverse strand, counting down.
GTTTACAATATGTTTACCTAAACATGTTTACTATTTTTTAAGTGTCTCACCAATAAAATGATCGATTTCTATTTGTTGAAAAGACAAGTTGTCCACTTTTGGGTTCATTTTAGGTGGATCCGGTCGGGCCCATTTTTCTTGCGTTTGTTCTTGATCAGGACCCTGGTGAAATAATATAGTTATTTTGGATTTTTTATTTAAAAAAGGAGAGTTGGAATTGGGATTCTCACTTGTCCTTCAAAAATCTGCGAATCCGCGAAATCGGACTCGTCGACATCCATGCTAGCCAGGACATCCTCGAATGTCGATGGTTCATCTTCGTCGTCACTGAAAAAATGCGATTTTATTAGTTTTCAACATGGACAAGGTAGCTATTGTAATTTTTGGTAATTTGAATGATAAACAATGTTGAACTAAGTTTTTCAACTTTTGAATCATGATTTTTGACTTTTTTTCAATTTTTGGAAAAAACTACAAAATTATAGTGAATTTTGGCAATTTTGTTTTGAGGGAATTGGGTAATCAATGTCTGTGCAATTTTTACTATTTTTTAAAATGTTCAAAGTTTTGATGTAATTCATTGTAATTATTATATGAGCTTGAAAAAAATTGGCTTCAATCAATCTGAAATGGACTAACAATGTTTAACTGTTAATTTTTACAGATTTTTTTGAAGCTGTTCAATTTGTTGTTTGAAATGTTATCAATCTGCGAAAATTCAACGTGAGATGATCCTTACCGTCTTTTCTCTGCCTACATACTTAGTAATTAATATATAATAAACAATTCGATCCTAACAAAAATATTTTACAATTTTTAGGTTATATTTTGCGAAATACGCAGCTTACTTAAATTTGCCTTTTTTAACCGGAGGCCCGGTATTCCGTTTTTGGCTCATTCTGAGCAAACGAAGTGCTTTGATATTAACTTTCTATTCCGTTATCGCACACGGTATCTTATTAGGCGTTATCAAATGCGAAATCAATTTTGCAATGATGGCAATGATGGCAATGACTGCAATTGAATGCAATTGAATGCAATCATTGCAAATCATTGTAAACAAACTATTTGCCGCCACCATCCGCCAAATTCAATAGATTGCAATAGATATTGGGTACGTTCTAATATATGTACATAGTCGATCGAGTTCTAAACATGCGTGAGTGAAAAACTCACTCGACTTTTAGAACGCACCCACTCTCGATCGTATAGTCATTGGAACTCATTAGCAACGTCATGGTAGAATTCTACCATGGAAAACCTCATTGTGACGATCGAAGACTTGAACTCGGGACTGAGGAAATCGGTCTCGATTGAGATCCTTAATCGAGAGTCTCAATTTGAGGCTGGAAAAACATTGAATTTTTGTCTAACATTTATCTACGAAGGCGCGATCGACGATCAATTTGTGTCAACTACGGAAAAAAAATTTTCGGATCGTTGTTTGAAACTCCATGAAGAGTATGAGTTAAAAAAAACGAATGACTGAAGACTATCTAGAAGAAATTTGAGCTTGTTTGGTGAACTTCAAGAGAAAAAACAAAAATTACTTTTGATTATGGTTTCTCTTTGGTTAGAAAATGAAATTGTGCAATTCAGGATTTATAAATGCATGTTGTAAGTTATGAATGTTTGAATCCTGCAGGATAGAACGTGCATGTGGATATTACATGAAATATAAATGTTTTAAAGTTCCATCATTTTTCGATACTTATGATTCAACGATTGAATTAATGGGTTTATTACAATTTTTCGAATTTTACAAATTCTTTTTTTTTCTAAATTCAGTAAGGTTTAAAAAAAAGTAATTTTAATTTTAAATTCTTGAATAATTTATGGTTTTCAATATGTTCGGTTAAAAATTCCATAAGTCTTGAGTGTGAGTATTTTCATAATTCTCAGAATAAAATTATAAAAAATTTCAATTTTAGAATTTTATGGGTCCTATGGGTAACTTTCTGAATTTTGTAACTCAAGTATTTCTGTTGAATTAAGTTTGTTAGTATTTTCATCTATTCGTTTTGTTATATACGCGTAATATGCAATAAATGGATATAAGTTATTATTATGTAAATATAAATATATATTAATTTTATCGATGTAATCAAATGAGAAATGTTACACTTTACAGAAATAAAAGAAAGATTCGAATAAAATAATCCCTGGTATTTTCTGCGCGGTAGCGCGGGCGCCATGTTCTTAGTACAATTCCGATGAACGTATATACATATTTCCATATATTTCTTTCACCTTGCCCAGAAAACGCGGCAATTCTCCTGCTGCAAAAATGGCAGTACAGAAAAAATTTAGTCGAATTTTAGGTTATGTTCGATATATGAATAGGAAAAAATGTGCATATACGTTTTATATATATTATGTGGGTACTTACCGATTTCACCTTGCCCAGAAAACGCGGCAATTCTCCTGCTGCAAAAATGGCAGTACAGAAAAAATTTAGTCGAATTTTAGGTCATGTTCGATATATGAATAGGAAAAAATGTGCACATACGTTTTATATATACTATGTGGGTACTTACCGATTTCACCTTGCCCAGAAAACGCGCACTCACTTTACAGGCTCGAAAATCGATAATTCAATCAAGGGATTGTGAAAAATAGCGTGCATCACTCGGGCTTCAGTCAACAAATGCAACTCTCGGGTGAGTGCTCCCCTCGCTACGCTCAGGAAGCAAACTTCACCCTCGGTTGCATTTGTTGAGTTTCAGCCCTCGTTATGCAAATAGCTATTGTTTTCCTGCTATTTGCACTGGACTATTGCGGCTCAATTCAGAGCCATAATCTTGCGGTGAATGTAACAACTACGATATATCGTCAGACGATCGATTCATTATCAAAAATGTCGTTAGACAATGATATATATATCTTCAATAATGACGTTCGAAGATATCGACTGACGACTGACGACATTTCGTCAGACAGTCGATATATCCTCAAAAGATACCAGCTGTCGACTTTTTGGCGACATGTCAAACGATGGATCGTCAGCAATGTCGTCAAACGATGTTAGCTGATGACTCTATCGTTAATCGCATCTTCTGTCTCCCATCGCCCGACATGTCAAAAAGTGAACTAAAACAACAATCTTCATTTATCTCGTTTTTCGTGTCATAATTTGAAGGGAGTAATCGACAAAATAAAATCAACTGAGAAACATATCATTTCGCGCAAGAAAACAAGTCCCATCAGATTCGAAATTTTATTTTCTCGCCTGGTATTCCATATTCGTAGCACGTGAAACTTATTCATATACTTCGACAGCAAATTGCAACTGAAAAGTACAGGCCACGCTATTTCGGCAAATTTTATTTCGGACGACAAGGTAAAAACGACAGATTGTACAAGATGTCGAAAAGAGCGGTGAATCACCGTGCTCCTCAAATTAAATATACAGACGTTCATCGTGACAAAAGCATTGATTCGTCGTATGCAACGAAAATCCGTAGCCCCTAAACCCTGCATTTACACTCTAATGCCTACACGACAAAGGATCGGCAGCGTGATGATCAGTACTCTTCGTTCCTCTTATTTTTTCGCACTCGCGTAGTTTCAGACGAGGTAGATCCGAGTAACAAGGACGAAAGATTCTCGAGCAAGAATTCTGTTAGCTCAACGAAATCGCGGTATTTCGCTAGTTGTATTTTGAAACTCGAAATTGATATTTGAAGCTGTAATTTTTATTGAAATTGATCTTTGGATGCCCACTTTAGATCGATTTTCACACTTTGTGAACGCGAGTCGAAATTTAATTTCGACGAATTTCAATTGTTTCGAAAAATTTTGTGGTATATGAGAATTCTCAAAGTTTCAAGAATTTCGAACATTTTGTCTATTATGCAATTGTTGAGATCTTAGAGAAATTGCATAATTTAGATAATTTTAAAATGTCTAAAAATTTCGAGAATTTTAAAAGATTTTCAATTAAAGAATATTTCGGATATTTAAAATATTCTGGAATTTTAAAAGTTTCAAGAATTCCGAAAATGATGAGAATTTTGATAATTTTTAGAATTCTGATTATTTCGTACAATTTTTTGGTATTCGAGAATTCTCAACGTTTCAAAAATTACGAATATTTCGACTTTTCTTAAATTGTTGAGATCTTGTAAAAATTTCAAAATTTTGCTACTTCCAACATTCATCAAAATTTTAAGAATTTGAAAAATTTTCGAATAAGAGTATTCCACATGTCAAAAATATTCTAGAATTTCTAAAGTTTCCAGAATTCTGTAAACGATGAGTTTTTATGATTTTTAATATATATTATTACGATATTTCGTGGTATAAGAATTCTCAAAGTTTCAAGAATTTTGAATATTTTTACTATTCTGAAATTTTCAAGTCCTTAGAGAAATTTAAAAACTCAGTTAATTTCGGAATTTATCAAAATTTCAAGAATTTAGAAATTTTTCGAAGTGAAAAGGATTTGAAATATTAAAAATATTCGGAAATTCGACAGTTTCCAAAATTCCGAAATTGATGAGAATTTTTAAATATTTTAGAATTCCAATTATTTCGTAGAATTTTGTGATGTATGAGAATTTTCAGTTCCAAGGATTTAGAATATTTTGACTATTCTGAAATTTTTGAGACCTCAGAGAAATGTCAAAATTCAGATAATTTCGAAATTTCTTAAAATTTCGAGAATTAAACAATCTTTCGAAATCGAGAGTATTTTAAATATCAAAAATATTCTGGAATTCCGAAAGTTTCCAGAATTCCGAAAATAATTTTGAAAAATTATAGAATTCCAAGTATTTCCTAGAATTTTGTGGTATATGAGAATTTTCGAAGTTCCAAAAATTTTGAATATTTCGATTATTCTGGAATTTTCGAGATCTCAGAGATATTTCACAATTTGAATAATTTAAAATGTCTCAAAATTTCGAGAATTTCACAAATTTTCGAAGTAAAGAGTATTACAAATATTCAAAATATTCTATAATTTCGAAAGTTTCCAGAATTCCGAAAATGATGAGAATTTTGTGGTATATGAGAATTCTCAAAGTTTTCAGAATTTCAAATATTTCGACTATTCTGAAATTGTTGAGTTCTGAGAGAAATTCCAAAATTTAGATCATTTAAAAATGATTCAAAATTTCGAGAATTGTGAAAATTTTCGAATTAAAGAGTATTTCAAATATTCAAAATATTCTGGAATTCTAATCTTTTCCTATAATTTCGTCATTTATGAGAATCCTCGAAGTTTCAAGAATTTATAATTGTATCCATATATTTCAGTTTCATACTGAAAAATAATCACATTTCAAAAATAAATTCCAATTTTTTCAACCCCCTGTAAACGTCATATGTTATTATAAGGACGCTGAAAATAAATATTAACGGGACGTATTTTCCTGTTCACAATAGCCCTCAATTCATGAAAATAAGAAAGAAAAAAAAATCATTTTTACAGTGCTGCCATCAATTTCGCTGTCGGCTGCACAAAGTACATCTAAATAAATATAAGAACCGAACGCTTTGTCATTAAAGCCACTGATCGCATAATTTCGCCAATTTAATACTGCTTACATGAGAATGAATGCGATTCAATAAATTAAGAGGGAGAAGAATGTTTTTGCAGAAGAGAAGTTTTTTTGCGATCTTGATGACAAAGTCATCGTTAAAGTTACGAAAAAAAAAATTTAGCAACCAAGGGGAGGGGGGGGAGGGCGAGGGAAATGTCCTAGTTTTTCCTGTTCTCTATCTGGAAATCCCAATTTCAAGAAAAAGAAGGGGGTAAAAAAACACTGCAGAGCCAGATCACAAATTTCGAGTGAATTCGAAAACGGGCCCTTTACTTCACTCACTACCCAGGTAAATTCACATAATAAATTACTACGAATGAAATAGAATGATTTCGGGCTTCAAATTCCTCCCATCTCGTCCGATTTGTTCGCATTCACAATATAGCACTCGTATAAAAATGCTTACAAAAAATTGCACTACAAGACGAGTTCGGCAATAGAAAAAAAAATGTACTCCCCTACGAAAGTTGTAAAATTGATCGAGACTAAAAATTGAAAAATTAGGTTTTGCCAAAATGTACGTGACGAACGTGTCATGACTTTTCTTTTATTCACATGCGAATTTTGTAAAATGTTGTCAATTTTCTGAAAACTTTGGACATTGCCAAAACTTCGAAGTACTTAAAAATTTCTAAATTCATAAAGATTTGAGAAATCCCGAAACTTATAAGCTTCTAGAGTTCTAAATCATTTGAATTTTTAATGATTTAATTTAAATTTCAAATAAAATCATCTAAATTTAGTTTAAATTATTAAAGTAAATTAAATTATTGTTAAAGTGATAAAATTATTGATATGAATGATTATAGTCAATTAAAATTAAATGTGATTATTGAAATTTTAAAAATTTCGAAATCGCTAACATTTGAAATATTCCGAAACTTAACAATATTTCGAACTTGAAAATGTGTCCCAATTTTCAAAGTTAAAAAATTAAAAAAGTTCGCGAATAAAAAAAAAAGAAAAAAAATATCTGAGAACGTGTTTATACGCCCAAACAAAAATCTACTCAATCACATGACACGTTCCCGTCACGAATAAAAACTTGAAAAACAACACCAACAATAAATGCTCCGGTGGAATTAACTTAGGAATTCCCTTTTGAGGTCGGTGCAAAAAAATCAAAAAGGGGTAAGCACCATTGGTACCCTAGGGTCCGGGAAACCGCTCTGGTTTGAGAACCAGAGCGGTTTTCACCATAGCCTAGTATATCTATGTACATAAAAGAGTCTTCTATATAGACATACTAGGCTATGGTAATAAGGTTGAAACCGCTCTGGTTTTTAAAACCAGAGCGGTTTCCCGGACGATAGAGTATTAAAACAACGGCGTATCTAGTATATTTAGAGACTATAATAGTGACAAATCCTAAAGATTTACTCATAACATCAAAATGTTCGTCTATTGCTCGATTTAATACAATATTTGAAGTACCACTGAAATTATTCCACTAAATAATAACTTCCGAGTGTCACAAAATGTTCGATCGTATATTAATATTGAAGTAAAAATTATACAGTCATCTATTATTTACACACAGTTCAGGTGTTTTTCACGCTCGATTCCATGAAATTGTCGCCCATCGCACGCTTGCGGCTTGCCATACCCTTGATACGCCTCTGTTTTGAAAATAAGATTTTGCCTCTTTTCAACCCGCCCCCCCCCCCTCCACCCCCCGAATATTCTTGGGAAATTGCCAAACGCTTGATTTTTCTCAAGCGGGCTTTCCACAACCAAAGGACTCTTATGGCTCTCTGTACGACATTTAAGTAGGTTTTCCAAAGTCATCGACATTATAAAGTAAGCCAGTGACGTCAGAACGACCGCTTTTTGTGACGTCACGTTAGAAAAATTTCAAATCAATGAATTTAATGTTATAGCTTACATGCATTTTTCGTTAAAAATGCGACTCGAAAAAGTTATTCAGGAAAATGCACGTTCACCATAATTCTCAATTCTTTTTATGATTTTGAAAATGTTCCAACGTGACGTCAGTGTGACGTCACAAAAAGCGGTCGTTATGACGTCACAGTTAAGTCACCTTGAAAAAATTAAAAAATCAAAGAATTCAAAATTATGGCTTACATGCATTTTTCGTAATAATTTTGCGAAACTGAATTCTTAAATCACTTCTAAATGACGTCACGAACGACAACACATCGGAATAATTCAATAATTCAACTTGAAAAAATGATTACGAAAAATGCATGTCAACCATAATTATCAATTTTTTGCATGATTTTGAGAATGACGTCAGTTTGACGTCACAAAAAGCGATCATTTCGACCTCACAATGACGTCGCTGGTTGACTGAGCTCTATTGTTTCAGAAAACCTAAACTTTAATTACACAGAAGCCACACAAGTCGAATTTCATGAAACAAAAACAAACGAAAATACGTATGTGAAAAGTAAAAAAAAGCACAGACCTCAAAAGTTGGACAGACGCAAAAAATCATTTGGTGAGCGATAAATGAATCGTTATAAATACTATGTACAATTTGACGGTTGAAATCGCGACTTAGCCTACGCAACGACGCGAACGGAAAAAATATATACCGGCTGTGCTCGTTGTTATTTATAATATATATAATATGTATAATTTGTATGTCTTTTTTGTTTCATATATTATATATACATGCACTTGCATTGTAACGAGAGATACATGAATAGCGTGCGTGTCAAGGCAATTTGGAACACAAACGAATTCTTGAGCTCAAAACTTTCTGGTTTTTTTATTTTTGCATGCATTATGAAATGTAACATGCATGTTTTTCTAGCAAAATAAAAATCTTAATTTACGAAAATTTTCTCGTATATCCAAACACTCACTGGACTCACAAATTTACTTGGAGGAAAATGTGTATCACAAATCTAATAAAAATACATTATTCTGATTGTAGATGAAATTTTTAGATACTTACATTTTTGTTATGATTTGTTTTATGATTATCAAACGTAAATTGGATAATTTTTGTAGTCCCATTTTTCTGAATGTACTTTGATGGATCATTTTTTCCAGTTTCATACTTTTAGATTTGTTGACTTGCGAGTTTCTCAAGGTACTGATTTTCGAATTTGAAAATATAATAACTGAAGGCTGTTAAAACCCAATTTTTCGGCAGTTTAACAGTGCAAAAAATTCGAATATTATTTTTTCATAAGTAGTTAAATTTTTTGATCGTTTTAGAATAATGAAAATAAATAATTTATAATAACACTGTGCAACACCAAAAAAATGAATTCGAATTTGATAGCTGGTCGAAAGTATTGGTACTCCTGAGACGATTCGCCAAGGGATTTTGTTAGGTTAGCTCGATTAAGCAAGCAATTTATAATTAATGAAAATTTTGTTAAAGTCGCCAATTTCAGCTCTTTTGTGTCATAAAAAAACGAATCCTAGGTTTTTTGAGTCGAGTAATTCATTTTTAGCATCATTTCATCCGAGAAATTGCAAGTTGCAAAAATAAAAAAATATCGATCAAAAGATCATTATCGTGACAAATGGTCCTAGACCCTATTCACAACAGGTATTCTCTTCTACGAGCTGGACCTCAGTTTCAACATGTTTTCCGTGTGATGGTTCTCATTTTCTTCGAGCATGGAAAAAAAATCGTACCGAACGTTGACTCTGATTCGTATAGTTTCCATGCTCGAAAAAAATGAGAACCATCGCAC
>JAPYZK010001065.1:0-20004 GCA_030522785.1 Platygaster equestris | reverse complement strand
CTAAACATCATTGAGATCAAAAAATTTGTTCATTGAACACGAAAACAATCTTTGGTCCATGGAAATAAATAATATTAGTTGAAGACATTACATTTTATTCGAATCACCTCAAAAGGTTTACTTGAATCAGATATAATCATCAGTCTGTATAGATTCATTTCTTCGATGAGAAAAGGATGGTTTACTTGAACCTAATGAAGAATTTATTCATTTTCGTGTAAATCGGGTCGACTAAAAAAATTTATTCAATCCTAGTGAGTCTGTTCTCGGAGTGTAGGGCACAAACGGCGACTTTCCGCCCGCCTCGCAAGCACGAAAAATCCTAATTTCTGATACGGTCGGGCATAAATTCTTCTTCGAGGGGAATTGAAACTTACTTGACGATCGCCAGTCAGATGCGCGAGCTCTACCATTTCAGCGCCGAACTGGCTAAAGGCTTTGACGAATTCGGTGAAGTTGGTTACACTTTCCAGACGTCCGAGACTGCGAGCGACTCTGTCTTTAGCTAGTAGTAGTTGTTTGACAACAACAATGTCCGCTAGAAGCAGTACTCTAGTCACAGAACCGAGCAAACATCTAGCTGCCCTCACTACAGACCCCCGGTCAGCCAGGCTTTCCTCCATCGCGCATTCGCATAATTTTTCTATAGCCGAACCTATAACAATTACACGCAGGGTTTTCAAGTCATGTGTTTCTCCAGGCTTAATACGAAAGAAATTGATTGGGATGAACCCGGCGAAACGAAAAATAATTCTATCCGCTTGTTCTGTATCATCAGGTCAAAAAATCCAAATTACTTGAAGAATTCGTGTTTACGATTTGATAACGTGTCCTTTCGTATAGTAGGCTTTTGATCGAATTACATTTTCGACAGTGGTGATTTTTGACACTGTCAGAATCGGAACAGCCAGCGAAATCGCGGACTATGTCATTTCTTCAGCGTCTGCCATAATTAAAACTGCCGTGCTGCAAGCTATAATTGCGCCATTTCAAGAGCTGCTAGACCAACTGACTGCAAAAGCTGCTAATTACACTAGCGAGTTTATCATCACGAGCCATCACTAACCAGACGATCATTTATCGTCCCGGGTTTGACCTTGGTGTCCGGAAATGTTGCAATAAACGCTTCGCTGGACTCAGTCTTGTGTCAAAAAACATAAATGGTGTGTACCGAAACGGCTTTGACGCTAGAAAAGGCAAGCAAGGGATTGGTTGAGATCTCAGTGATATGGTATCACTGGTTTTGGTGTTTACAAAGAGTCTCTTGGTTTATGATGTATTTTTTTTTTAATAATATGAGAGAAAATTATCACTCTCCAACTTGGTGCTGATTTGATCGATTTCGATTTTCTCAGAATACGATGGATAATTAGGAATCGGACATTTTTACTGAATTAGTAGAAAATCACTAATTATCAGTGAAAAACAAGCATGTAGCCAGGAAGGGGGCTGAGAAATTCTGGAAAATTTAACAAATCTAGCACATTGCAGAAAAGTATATTTTGAAAAAAAATAGTAAAACAATACTGATTTTCACAAGTGTCAAAGTTTTCGAGAAACTAGATGGATTTGAACATTTTCAGCTATTCAAGATTTTCAATAATTTTGGGAATTTTCAGAGTTTGAAGGATTTCGAGAATTTGGCAAGTTTTTAGAAGCTTGAAAAATATCAGAATTTCAACAATTTTGAAAGTTTCGAAGTTTCAAAAAAGTTTCAAAAATTCTGGAAGTTCACACTATTTTCGTAATTCTTTTAATAACGAGAATTTCATGAATTTCTGACATTTCGAGACACTTAATAATTTGGAATATCTTTAACATTTCAAGATTTTTAACAATTTTGAGAATTTTTAAAGTTCAAAATATTTTGATGATTTTGAAAGTTATTGGAATTTTGAAAAGTTCAAGAATTTCAAATTTTTCCTAAATTTCAGAGATTTGTGAAAGTTTCGAAAATTCTGAAAATTTGAAATATTTTCATAGTTCTCCACATCACGAAAATTTTACAAATTCTTTACATTTCGAGAAACTTGATAAGTTGGAACATTTCGAGATCTTTAGTAATTCAGAGAATTTCAAAAGTTTCTAAGTATTTTGATAATTTTCAGAAATCCAAAAATTTTCAGAAATTTCAGAGATTTAAAAAAGTTTCAAAAATCTTCAGAGTTGAGGCAGTTTTCATAATTCTCAAAATTTTTTCAATTATACAAGTTTCTAAAATTTCAGGAAACTTTTGTTTAGATGGAATATTTTTAATATATTTCAAGATTTTCGATTATTTTGATGAATTTCAAAGTTTAGAGGATTTAAAAAATTTTCAGGGATTTCAAACACTTATGAAAATTTTGAGAATTTAGGAAATTTTGAGAATTATCTGATAAAACTTTACTTTTTAAATTTGTTTAATTCATTTCGAGTGAAAATCGCCTCTCCCCCCCCCTCCCCCCGACCCGAACGAACTTTTTGGTTACGTCCTTGGTGAAAAATGACTAACTGAAAAAGAAAAACGCGAGCCACTACAAATTAGCAGAAAGTCACTAATTGGAATAGTGATTCATACTTACTAATTGGATTTGTAAATATTGACGAATCAAATCAGTTGATTACTACTACCTACGAAATTGAGTAGATATCCACTGATGAGATAAGTAAATTTTCACTGAAAAATTAGTGAAATTAAACTAATGATAATTTTTTTCAAGGTGCAAAGAATAAATGCTTCAAGACTTTGAAGACATAAAAAGTCGATCAATTTTTAATCGACTATCGAAATTATCGATTAAATCGTGTTCTTTTCTATTGATCGCCTACAATACGCCTAAGTTTCATGGGAGATTACGGGAATAATGGAGTTTTTATTACAGGATTCATTACTGTTCTACATAATATCCAACGAATTAAAAAAAACTGTCGAATGTTTTTCAAAAGTTAAATATCTAAAAAATCTCCGACGTTTTTTGACTACCATAACTTTATACAGTGTATAAGTATAGCAAAATGAGACATATTCATTATAGATTTTGCTTCTAACGAACAAAAAGAGCGAATAATAAGTTCAGTAAAAAAAATGGCGCAAACGCTCTACACCTGTACAATTTCAACGAAAGAACCTATCCCTCTTTAAGGAACCTTTCAGCTATAATTCTATTCCCCAGACGCTTTGATGAATTGATGGTTCACGTACGAAATAATCTCATTTCATACTGAAAGCGTGACAAGATTACTTGAATCGTTTCAGAATACGGAATTCGTAAATTAGTACGTTTCGCAACTAGTGTAATAATGAGTTTTCAACGGATATGTATGATGTTTCGAAAACGAGTCGAAAAAATCATTGCGAGCTTTCTTTCATCCTACACCTAGAAGAAATCGAAAAATGACAACTATTGGAGTAGTACGCACTTTTACCTCCAGCGTTGGATAAAAAGTTATACAATTACACGAAAATAGTATATTGTGCAACTAGTGGGAGAAAGAGGAGATTCCTCGAGCGTGGAGATTGCCTTACGAGGCATTCCTCTTTCTCCCACTAGTCGCACAATATACTATATTTGCGATTGTAAAATACTTGGATGACGTATGAAATTTTCACGAAAAAGTGATTCGAAACCGATTCTATATACGATCTATGTGTTGTTGATGAGGCACGTAGATGTATTAATTAGAATTAGTTCACCTTGTTGGTGAATCTCAATTATTTAACAGTGAAAGTTGCATTTACCAGCAGCTCTTGCTTCTTTACAGGCCTCATACATCTCCTGCTTGACCTCCGAGTTGTCATCTGCGATCTTCTCGCCGACCGTAACGAATCGCTCAACCGCCAAATTAACTGATTGGCCCACTCGTGCAAGGGCCCGTAAACTCCGGTCCGAGCAGAATGACTGTTCTCTGTGAGAAACTAATGTTGAAATCTAAAAATATACGAAACAAATACGAGAGATACAATATCTTACTTTTCGAATATTACTCGTTATTATATATATATTAATCTGGAACAGTGAAATCGTCAGTAATTCTGATACTAGCCCTAGCCAGCAGAGAGCGACGAAATTTCGACGCCAAAACGTCACCAAAAGGCCATGTTTAGGCGACTTTTTGGATCACTATGTAAGATCATTGAAAAATTTATTTCAGGACGTTTTTCGAACGAAATAAATTAAATTTGCATCCAATACGATCTGAATATGCTTGTATAAAATCCTTGCTAATTGTATTTGCAATCATTTTTTGCCAAATTTTCAAAACTTGAGTTCTACAAATTTAAAAATTCTGAGTTTCTCAGAAATTTTTCAAACTCGACCGTTTTTTCGGAATTTGAAAATATCGGGTTTTCTGAGGAATTTAAAATATGTTGGAGTTTTTTCACAAATTTTGAAAATTGTTAGATTTCAGATATAATCGTAAATTTTTATTTTTTTTTTTTTTGCAATGAAAAAATGCTAAGTTTTTCGCATATGAAAAAATGTGTAGTTCTACAACAGATTGGCACATTTTGAGGTTTTCTGAAAATTTTAATATTTCAAGTTGTTCTATAAATTAGACATTTAGAGTTCAATTAAAATTTCGAAAATCGTTATAGTTTTTGGAAACAATCGAACATTTCGATTTCTTTCATTGCGAAAGTTTGGTGTTTTCCACAAAAATCAAAGAATTTTGTGTTTTTCAATCATTTCGAGAGTTCGAGTTTCTTAAAAAACTCAAGTTTTTTGAAAGGTCTGAAAATCTTCTAATTTTTCGGAAATCTGTAAAATTGTGTGTCCTTTTGAAAATATAAATAAAATCCCAAGTTTTCTGCAAGATTTTCAAATTGTATGTATTTATTTTGATTTCAAAATTGTAACTTTTCTGAAACACTCTGAAATTCTGAATTCTCAGAAAATTACATGGATTCTAAAAATTTTTTGAATTTTCCCAGTCGTAACGGACTCGACCGAAACTCCACCAAAACTCTACCGTAGCAGTGGAGTTTTGGTGCAGTACGAGAAATTTAGTGAAATTTGACAAATATGAATGAATTTTCATTTATATTCATATCAAATCAGAATATGCAGATGTTACCTTGTGTGAAACGTTTATAATCACGAGTTATTTATTCATAGATTGTGAATATAACATGACTATATTATTTATTATTTTCATTTGTTATTCATTCATTTTTTGCTTTATATTAGCTACAGTTTTGTATTTTGTACCGGATAACATTTCTGAAATCGAACTTGCGCGGAAAATCGCGAATTGAGTACAAAAAGGGTAACTCCACTGTTACTCCACCAAAACTCGACTGAAACGGTGGAGTTCATTACGACTGGGTTTTCAGTTAGAAATTGTCTAAAAATTCTAAATATATTAAGTTCTTCGGAAATTTTCGAAAATTTGAGCTTATCAAAAGATTTGGAAAGTTTAAAAGTTTTCTGAAAAATAAAAAAAGTGGATTTGTGTGCGGAATTTTTCATCGTCCCCAATAAAGCGACGAGAAAACGTTGCCAAAACGTCGCCCTCAACTGGTTTGGGATGGTGTCCAGACTTCTGCATTTTTTCCGGACATGTTCATATTTTACGTGCAATGTCTTGGTTTCCCTATTTTTCGAAAAATGTCTGTATTTCCGACCGGTTTCACATGAAAATGAAAAATTCGGAATGGAATTACGCGTACACTTGTCATCATTCATATAACAGACCTTCACGAAAATTTGGTCCTTAACGTAAATTCGTGGTGGAATTGAAACGAATTCCGGTCCGGAGTGTCCTTTCCCATTAACACTGACATACATTCGAATCAGAAGTCATAACATCGACGTTTTCATACGTGAAGAAAAATGAATTTTTCTCGCGCCACTACCGTCACTTTGATACATGCTTTAAAAGTCGAGAAACAGTACACAATACGAAATAGGTCGGCGCATTTCCTATGAAATTTTATAGGATGAGCAAATATCATACCCAGACCATCGAAACTTATTCTCCACAATAGCGAGATACGCGAGTGATGCTCGCTTTTGTTTACGAACTTTATTATACGTAAATGGTTGACTGGAAGTTTTTGATCCCCTCTTTCTCTCGAATCGTTTGTGCGTGGTACAATTGCTCGCGCGGATATTATTCGGACATGATTGTTAAAGTTTTGTGAATATTCAAAGATGTTGAACGTTAGGGCATTAGAATATAACACGATTCGTATGGAAAGATTAAAAATACCGAGATGACTGCGGGGTTTCAAACGTCTGACATTTGATATTGGAATGACAGTGCGGCATTCGATTGCATTTCAATTGTAAAGCGAAGAAAACGAGTTCGTGCCATATGAAAAAATTACGGATCTGTATAGGTCTGTTTGTGGGTTTTATTGTTCTGCAAACAGAATTTTCCTGTGCTGATATTTGAAGGGAAATTTTTATGTTTGAAGTGGTTAGAATCTATGCTTGACATGAAAGTTATTTTTGGCGTTTTGTTGGTAGGGCGTAGAAACAGGTAACCATTTGGGGGCAAACTTTTTACACCTTCGAGTAAAAAGTTGTGTGGATTCAGGAGTTTTTCATTTCTTGATAAGTGGAATTCATTAATTCTGCATTTTCTGCGCACAGATTCTCGTATTTTTGAGTTTTTTTGTTTGACGAATTTTAGAAAAATGGAAATTTTGAAATTCTGATTCCTCGACTTTCAAATGTCTGTTGAATTTTGAAATCTCGAATAATTTCGCTTTCAAATTTACAAATAGAAATTTGCGAGTCTCGGGATCATAATTTTTTTAATGGAATTCGGATGCATAACTTTGTGAATTCGAGGATCTGTGTTCTGAAATGCATAAGTTTAGATGGTACACATTTCAAAATCATGAAAGTTCAATTTTTGAATTCTGTGAATTATAATCCCTTTATTTATCCTTCAGTTCTTGAGATTATAATAAATTTTAGAATTTCGTCAGTCATACAGTACACTTTTACAGAAATATAAGTCTGTCAATAAAAGATATATGTTGTGGAATCGACAAATTCTAACAATAATTGACCACAATATGAATTCTAAACTTGGTAATTTGTATTTTTGAATTTCTAAAATTCTGATTCATCAAATTTTTGAATTACTGTCATAATCGGGGGGTGGAAATATTGTTATTTTTTTAGAATGCCCCCTCCCCCCGTTCCTACGCCTCTGGTCATCAGGGGCCACGAGGAAAATCGGGAAATTTCACAAAATGAAATTATAAAATTGAATTTTAGAATTTTCGAATTATAATTTTCATATTACGGGATTTTCAAATTAGAAATGTACATTGGTCAGTAGTTTCGCGATGTTTTCAGCATTGTTAGTATTAGATTCTTATTTTGTCGAACTATTTAAATCAAATTGAAAAAAGCCCAAATTTTTCATAACAGAAACTTGAAATGTGCGAACTTTTTATTTTTCAGTTTTCGAATTCACGTGTTTTGATTTTTATTTCCATTCGTATATTTCGACTGATTCAATGTTCTTCTGATCAAAATACTTGAACTTGTAAATAATCAGACCCCAAAATTATGAATCCAACAATAAATCATTATTAAATTCACAATTCCGAAATGTTTGCAAAATTCGAGCTCTCGAATTCTGCAAGTACCTGATCGAAATCATAGAACTCCCGAATTCACAAATCGAAACTTCAATTTCCGAAGTATTTTCAATTTCACAATCTCAATCCCCCGAAAGGGAGCCAGTGTAATTTCACACATTTCCCGTCAAAATTCGTTTCCCACCACGTGAATAACCACATCATCCATCATCCAATATTTAAACCCTAGTGATTCTAGTTTTTATACAAACGTTATGAAAAATTTTTATAACAATTTTTATGAGATCGGTTTTATAAAAGTTTTATAAAAAAAATTTTTTTATACAAATTTTTTTTCAACATTTTTAAAAATATGCAGAAATTTTCCAACCTTTTTTGGATCATTTTGCTAATGTATATACACCATTTCTCACCAGTTTATGAGGCTCTCGTTCAAATTTCGTTTCGAAAGAAATTTAAAAATTTTTTGGAGGCAGCGGGATTTGAACTTACAACCTTTGCATCAGAAATCTGATAGTCAACTTTCTTGTCCATCAAATCTACGTCGATTTGGATGCTTATTTTCAATTTGAGTTGAAGAATTTTCAAATTCTATAAAATTATATGTTTTCACGTTTTATAATTGCTAAAAAACGTTGCGAACATAATTTTCTATTCTCTTGTGTAATAAAAACGTATCAAATATTACTGTAAGAGAAATTCCTTATACCAGGAAAGTTTTTTTTTTAAATATGAACATTTTTATAACAATCGCCAAGTTTTTATAAAAATAAAGGTTTTATAAGAAAATTCGGAGTCTTTCAATTGTTTTTATAAAAAATCAGATGAACTGTATGAAAATTTTGACAGATTTTATAAAAAATTTTTTGTATAAAGTTTTTATAAAACCACTTTATAAAAATCGAAAGTTTCATATAACTTTTATAAAATCGACCTTACAAAAAAACGAATTCTTAAAATAATTCACAGAATTCCTAAAAATGTTGCCTGTTTTCATAAAAACTAAAATCACTACGGAATCCAAAAGCCGTACTCTTGACCTTAAAAAACCAGGTAATCGCCGGAAATTACTCCCCAGATTTCCAACATCGATAAAAAACTGATTCCGCCGTAAAAAGATGAGCTCAGAAATCTAATATTAGCTGACCCAGAAGTACGTTACAATTACATAGATCCAGCCATGCGAAAAACTTGCAAAGCACGTTAACTCAAAGGAAGTGACTTTCATCTCGAACGAATAGACCAAGCCCTTATTCAGTGAAACTAAGGAACTTCGGTCAGACAGTAGTTATTCATAGACGTGTCAAACTCTCAAATTCTCGAGCAGAAAATTGCCGGGGATGAAAACTCCCCTCCGGATCTTCTTATCACCTCCCCCAGACCCTCCGGAATCATAACTCACTCCAGAGATAAAAAAAGGCTCGAAATCGTGACGAATGATGTTATCCTACACATGTTTCAATCCCTCTGGACGCAGAGAACTCAAGGTTACTCACCTGTCTTTCACATGCCATGCTTCCGTACATGATTGGAAAAACTCGGACCCAGGAAGGTCAGGCCCCAGACAACGTAAACGTCTTCACAGCTTTTCAAATCGTATATCTCTAATCGTCTATCACACGCGAAAATCAACACCGGGCTCTAAACATCTTCGGAGACGAACATTCTTCAATTCTCAACAAATTCTAACTTGTTGAATATTCCGGGAAGATATTATAATCTTCAAGTTGAGGGGGATTTTCGGTTGTTTCTTATCATTCGCGCGACACATGCGATCCTTTGGCGAGCACGATTCCGTCGAAAATAGACATCACGTTGCCGCGTGCCATCTGTTACTTGTAGGAGTCCAGGAAATTGTCAGGATTTGTGATTTGTACTTGGGTATCAATTGATGCGAGTGTGTTTATTTATACGTGTTTCGTGGGGGTGTGCGGCGCGTATCCGACGCTGGGGGATGATGTATTATGGTAAACGCCGGGGCGTCGCGCGCGTAAGGAAGACTGTACGAGACTGGGATGAAGTGCGGGAGCCTAGTGAGACTCTGACGGAAACTAGTGTGTACGGTACATAGCCGAGGCACCAGCGCGCACCCTCGACTGACAATCAATACGGGCCAGGCTCGTACGCTCCGTCGTAAAATCTCGATTTTTGCCACCTCTTCCCCAGGTCTCGTGTCTTTGATTCCCTTCTTCTACCAGCTCGTCTATCTTTGCTACCATTGACCCTGCTATTTATCTCCTGAACTTTTGCCTTGCTTTTGTTGTTTTCTCATCGCGATGTAGTGAGGGAAGAGGGCTCATGAATCACGGGCTATGGTGGCGTTTTGGGGGATGGTGTTGCGGATAGCATTTTGAAGATCTGGTGACCTTGGAGAGGGTACTGGGAGGGTGTGAATTTGGGGTGGCTCAAGTTTAGTTGTGTTTTGAGCTTCGCCCTAGTGATTCTAGTTTTTATAATAACCTTATAAAACATTTTTATAATAGTATATTATGTTCCAAAGGGCAAAACGTTTTTTTGGACGAATGCGAGTTTATATTCCGAGGCGAAGCCGAGGAATATGAACTCGCATTCGTCCAAAACAACTTTTTGCCCTTTGGAACATACGATACTTTATACACTGAAGGCAATAAAAAGGTTTTTCGGGCCCGAGCAGGCCAATAAAGGACCGTTTATTGCACTATTGCATTTTTGATAAAGTGATTTAATGAAAGTTGTATGGAAAAAATTTTTTGTATATACCTTTTTTTCAGAATTTTCAAAAATATGCAAAAAACTTACTAACATTTCTTGAATCATAATGCTGATGTATATACCATTTTCGTCAGTTTATGAGGCTCTAAGCTCAAATTTCGTTTCGAAAGAAATTCAAAAATTTTTTGGAGGCAGCGGGATTCGAACTTGCAACCTTTGCATCAGAAATCCGATAGGCAACTTTCTTGTCCATCAATTCTATGTCATTTCGGATGCTTATTTTCAATTTGAGTTGGAGAATTTTTGAATCCTATAAAATCATATGTATTTACGTTTTATAATCGCTAAAAAACGTTACGAATATAATTTTATATTACCTTGTGTAATAAAAACGTATCAAATATTACTATAAGAGAAATTCCTTATATCAGGAAAGTTTTTTTCATATAAATATGAATCTTTTTATAAAAATAAAGGTTTTTTAGGAAAATTTGGAGGCTTTCATTTGTTTTTATAAAAAAACAGATGAATTGTACGAAAATTTTGACAGATTTTATAGAAAAAAGGTTTTTTTATACAGTTTTTTTAAAGCCACTTCATAAAAATCGAAAATTTTATGTAATTTGTATATAATTGACCTTAGAACAAAACCACTTTTTATAAATAATTCGCTGATTTTATAAAAACAGACCACATTTTTATAAAATCAGTGAATTATTCATAGAAATTAATTTTTGTATGAGGAAAATTTCATGAAAGTTATTTAAAACTTTCGATTTTGATAAAATGGATTTATAAAAACTTTGGAAAAAAATGTTTTCATCAAATCTGTCAAAATTTTCATACAATTCATCTGTTTTTATGTAAAAACAATTTAAAGTGTCCAAATTTTCTTATGAAACCTTTATTTTTATGAAAACTCCGCGATTTTTATAAACCGTTTCATATTTTTATAAAAAAAACTTTCCCGATACAAGGAATTTTTATTATAGTAATATTTGATACGTTTTTATCACACAAGGGAATAGAAAATCGTGTCCGTAACGTTTTTTAGCCATTGTAAAACGTAAAAACATATAATTTCATAGAATTTGAAAATTCTTCAACTCAAATTGAAAATAAGCATCCAAACAGACATAGATTTGATAGACAAGAAAGTTGACTATCGGATTTCTGATGCAAAGGTCGCAAGTTCGAATCCCGCTGCCTCCACAAAATTTTTCAATTTCTTTCGAAACGAAATTTCAGCTAGAGCCTCATAAACTGATGAAAAATGGCGTATATATACATTAGCAAAACGTTCCAAAAAAGGTTAGACAAATTTTATCATTTCTTTAAAAATGTTGAAAAAAATTTTGATGCAAATAATTTTTTTTTTAAATGCATATTTTTTAAAACTTTTATAAAACCGACCTTATAACAATTTTTTATATGGTTTTTAGAAAAAACTAGAATCACTAGGGGTACTGCGAGGGTTGGAAAATTTGGAAAATTGAACGCATTCTCTGATGTTATCTGAGTTTATAATTTATGTTCAGGAATTATCACGGAAGCCGAAGAATGAATATTCGGAAATTTCAGGATTAAAAATTTAAAGATATTTTTCCAAGGATTGAGCCAACAAAATTTTATATGATTCGTATAACCTCAAACAAATATTTCGTCAAATTGACGATCATGTTGGAGACTTTTTGAATAATTTTTCAAACATTCCAGTGTTTTGAAAAAAGTAAGGGAATTCCAAAAAATTAAATTTAGAAGAATCCTCTCAAATTTTTCGGATTTTTAGACAAAAATAAATAAAATTTTCAATACTTGACCAATTTTCATATCTGTCAAATCCACGAAAAATCCACTGAAATTTCACTGATTTCAAAGATTTATCAATTCGAACTTTCAAAAATTTGTTCGTGACTGTTAAGATTATAAAAATTTGAAAAAATCCTCAAATACCCTAGACTCTAGCTTTATAAAATCCTTTTTCTAACGATATAAGTATTTCCAAAACATCCAAAATAACGGAGAATTCCATTTTTCATCTCAAATCCTACAGAAAAGTAAAAAAATACTCCACATCCTTATTTCCCCAGACGCGTTGAAAATATCACCCCAGTTTAAAAAATTGCGAATTGATTCCCTTTATTATCTGTTCCACGATTTATCCAAAGTTATTCAATTTCCAGAGTTCCAAAGAGCAATAAATCCTACTTTAATGCATTTACTAACATCGTTACTCGTAGATGACGCAAATCCTCATCTCCGAAATATTCGCCGGGAACGTTTTCTCGGTAAATATATTCGGAGCTATACTTATAATGCATAAAGATTGAATTAAAATCGCCTTTTTCCTCCTCGACGCTGTTAAAAGTACCTTGAGGATATCGGAAAATCAATTCAATGAAAAAATGATCCTCCCATCAGCAGCGATTTGTTCTGCTTGCCAGCATCTCCATTAAATGAACTATAATATATTATTCTTTCCTCGAAGAGCTTTTTCACTCAGTTACAATGTCCCCAAAAACAGCGATTTTTGATTGCTTTTCCCTTTACTCGATCGTGAACCACCACTATAATTCTTCAAGTGAAAAACTCTATTCAATTTTTCCCTTTGAGAGGATTCTTGTTCCTGAGATTTCATTTTCGACAATGTAGGTGACCTTTAGCTCGCGTTGACCCAGTTGATAAACAATTTAAAAGAGTTGCACGGTAAAAATATACCGGATCCGAGTAGTAACGTAAATTTACGATTCGGAACAACTCGATTATGAAGCACTCCAAACTACATTTCGAGCTTTTGTAGATTTATTTTTGGGGTGCGATATCGATCTCGTTCATGGGTCAATCAGCATTCTGATAAAGCCATGAATTGGACATTTCCATTTATCAGCATACATGATCAATCAATTAATAGCGAAGACGTAATTTCAAGGCAATAATTCAAAATTGCTCCATGTTTTCCGAGTAACGAGGCTTCTAAGTCGCCGACTACACGGCATCAATTGACCGTCTTATCCAAACACGTAGCCAAGGAGGGAGTTGAGGGGGCTGAAGCCCCCTCCGAAATTATGGAAAATTTGAAAAATCTAGCACATTGCAAAAAAGTATATTTCGAAAAAAAATAGTAAAATAAGACTGATTTTCACGAGTGTCAAATTTGTCGAGAAACTTGGTAATTTTTAACTTTTTCAACATCCCAAGATTTTCAACAATTTTGGGATTTTTCAGAGTTTGGGGGATTTCGAGGATTTTATAAGTTTTTAGAAGTTTGGAAATATTTTAAATTTCAACGATTTTTTAAATTTTGAAGTTCTAAAAATGTTGTGAAAATTTCGGAAATTCACAATAATATCATAATTTTTCAATTGACGAGAATTTTACGAATTTCTGATATTTCGAGGAACTTGATAATTTGGAATATTTTTGACATAACAAGATTTTCAACAATTTTGAGAATTTTTGAAGTTTGCAGTCTTTCGAGGATTTTGGAAGTTAATGGAATTAAAGAAAGTTCGAGAATTTCGAAATTTTGATAAATTTCAGAGATCTGTGAAAGTTTCGAAAATTCTGAATATTTAAACATTTTTCATAATTCTTTATATCACGAAACTTTTACGAATTCTTTACATTCCGAGAAACTTGATAAATCGGAACATTTTAAGATTTTTAATAATTCATAGAATTTCGGAAGTCTTTAGTATTTTGACAGTTTTCAGAAATCCAAAAATTTTCAGATGTTTCAGAGATTGAAAAAAGTTTCGAAAATCTTAAGAATTAAGGCAGTTTTCATAATTCCTCAAATTTCAAAAATTTTTCAAGTTTCTAAAATTTCGAGAAACTTTGGTTTAGTTGGAACATTTTTGATATATTTCAAGATTTTCGATTACTTTGATAAATTTCAACGTTCAAGGTTTTTGAAAATTTTTATGCTTTTAGGAATTTCCGAACTCTCCAGAATTGAAAAATTCCAGTAATTTCAGAGATTTGAAGAAGTTTATAAATTCTGAAAAGTTAGAATACTTCCATAAATACTGAAATTCTGAAAATTCAACGAATTTCCGAAATTTTGAGAAACTTAATAATTTTCAACATGTCGAACATTTCAAGATTTAGAACAATTTCGCAAATCTCCAAAGTTTGGAGTATTCCGAGAATTCAAAAAATCCAGAAAATTTTGACAATTTTAAGAATTTAAACATTTTGGATATTTCAGAGATATCAAAAAGTATTGAAAACTCTGAGAATTTCGGAAATTCTTATAATTTTCTAATTATATTTTACTATTTAAATTACTTGAATTAATTTCGAGTGAAAATGACCTCAGCTCCCTCCGAACGAAATTTCTTGCTATACGTCCCTGGTCTTATCGTGCTGTTAAGTTTGCATTTACTGCCGTACATTTCTTGTATTTCAGCTTCAAATTTAATACCGAATTCTAGAAAGGTTCGCTTTCGATATAAATCTTTATTCAAATTTTGTGCATGAATAATTTCATTCGAAGACTCACTCGTCAAGTACGTTAATTAGGAGGTTAATTAGTTCGGGAGTGAGTGTTAATAGACGATCTTATTTATCATGTATACCTCATTTTACCAGGACGTTTCGAATTCATACGCACGAAGAAGTTTATTTGTCAAACGAAAAAGTGTAATTACTAACAAAACATAATTAGTGAATTGCACTCTTCGTGACGTAATGTATATGCGAATATACCTCGAATACGAGAAAAAGTCATTTCTTCATTTCGTAACCTTGCCCCTACTGAAACATGCATCGGGTAATGTCGAAGGAAAAATGTTTAAGAAACCTCAATTAGCCTCTTGACCTTATTTTACAGCAGTTCTCAAGAATATGATGAGTTCTGTACTTATTTCCAGTTTTTCGGGAGGTACAAAGTCAGCGAAAAATGCGAGTAGAACGTTTTTTTTTCTTTTTTTTTTTTTTCAATTGAATGCTCACGAACATAAGAAAGGTCATTATTTCTGAATTCAGATGATATCAGGGGTGGAGGAACGATTTCTAGTTGGGGGGAGGGGCTTTGATTGTAGACGAAAAAAATCGACTAAAACTTCAAAATGAATGAATCGTGGAAAATTGAAAACGCTTCGTACAATGTTTCTGAAGCTTCAATTTGGACATTCCGAACACTATTTCGAGCAATAATCAAATTTTTGAGAATTAATTTCGAAAAATTCGTATTTTATATTGATATTTCTCGGATATTCTATGACTGCGAGATATTATGAATCTTAAATGTCGGAGATGAACATTGTTAAAAAATTTGTCTCGTCTTAAATTGTGTAAAATGGAGAAATGTGACATTACGATACCGAAACACGTAATAAAAAAAGTAAAAGCTGCACGCCTTTTCAAGATATTGGTTTCAAATTTTGTACCGCGTCAAAATCTCGCTCAAGTATTCAGGAATTTTCGCCATCGAATTAGCACGTCATTTTCGACGTTCCTGAAAGTCGGCTCTGTATAGCGAATGCATTCTGGTGGTAAAAGTTCCAGCTTCAACTCGGGTATGCAGAGAGGAGTTTCGTTGCTATTTGTTACGTTATAATTGTAACTATTCTGGTGCTTATTCGTATGAAATGTGGATGCTGTACATTTATAACACTACTAATTTGGAGCTTAAGTGGAATATAATACAGTCGCAAAACAATGGATAATCACAGGGTGTTTATAGTGGTTGGTACATTTGTAATGATGAATGTACCTCTGTTTGAGGAATTCCAATATTGCAATTTTACGAATCTGCATTTCCTAATTCAGGTTGGCGAATTTTTTAATTGCTGAAATGGATAGATTTCCGTACATTTTCAGAAACTTTCCAAAAAATCGATCTATTTTTTGGACTAATTATGACGTTGAGAAATTTTCAATAATTAGGTAGGTAATTACTTGGTTATTTGTGGAAACAAACACTTTTGCAATTTAGTTATTGAAAACCTTAAAATTTTATCCTTCCACGCGACATATTTCGGAATTTTTAGAAAATGGTCTGAGTAGGATTTTTTTACATATAATTGTCATTTTTTCTGATATTTTTCCGGAATATCAACCATTTAGAGAAATTATCTTAAATTTCTTCGAATTTTTACTTTCATAGCAATAAATGTATCACCAAATATCTCACATACTTCAATGATATTTTCTATATCCTCGAAAAATTTCAGAAATGTATGATAAAAAATTTCATTTATCAGACGCGTTACATATTTCATATTTCAAGGCTATAAATGTCTTCGAATTCATGAAATTTAAGATTTGGAAAATCCGAAAACACAAAAAATGACACGTATGAAAGAATTTTCAGAAATCTCTTACAATAAATCATTCTCATTAATGAACTTTATACAACGCATAGTATTTTTCAAGACTTGTTATTGAAATCCCCTGCCAACAATTTTCCTGGCTACGCATCTGTTTTGATATCAAAGAAATCTCAGAAGGATTCCAATTCAAAACTGACTTGCCCCAAACTAAATTGAGAATTTAATTAAAGCTCTGCCGTAGTCAATCAAAGTTTCAGAAATCGACCAAATACGCGAATTAAAATCCCCGGCAAATGACGCAAAGCCAAAAAGCATGCGCATGTGCTCGCTTTCCATATACTTGTTTATGTAAATCATCAATGGACGACTGCACAAAGAGAAAAGCTCGTAGAGCTATTTTATTCCTTCAAAGGATCTCTTCTGTGTTGAAAGAATTTCTTTGGAAGAGAAAAAAGGAAATAATAGTCAAGAGAATAATCTTTCTTTCTTCGTCAAATAATTGATTAGAGTTCTCAAGGTGGAGGATATCTTTCTTCATTGCCCTGAAGAAATATCAATTCAAAAGAAAAAGTTTCTGAACTGAGAAATCCTTGGGATAATTAATATTGTTTGCGTCATTTTTTGAATTGATAGATTTGGCGCTTATCGGAATGAGAGCGATCGCGACGTTAATTAATGAATCGAAATTAAAATAATAAATAGGGATAATTATGGATATCAAGGGCATGAAAGAAAATATTTTTCGGGGGGAGGGGGTTGATAACAACTCTGGGAAAATAGTGTAGAGCTCATTGAATCAATTAATGAGTTTTTTCGGGCTTTCGTATAATTTTTTGCAACGAATTTGAATTGATTTTCGAAATTTATTTTTTCTGAAATGATTTCGAAATAAAATTTTTCAGAAACATTGTATGGTCACTTCGTAAAACAACTGCATAATATTGTTATAAGATCACCTTAAAAATAAAGGTTATTATACATAAATAAGAATTACTAAAAAACTTTTGAGTAGATAGTGTATGGGGATTCTGGCTCCCCCCACTCCTCCTTCGATCAGAAAAATTCTATAATTTGATGTATTCAAAAAAATTCAATAAAGGGTAACATTATGAACAATTGCAGAAAATCAAAAAATTATTAAAAATTTGACGACTTCCGGGAAATGATGAAAAATATGCTGAAACTGAAGACATTTTTGACAAATTCAAGAAAATGCAAGAAATGTCAGAAGATACGTTATTCTATAAAATTTTCATCGTTATATTCAATTCTGAAATATTTCTGGAATTTTCTCACATGTTTTCAAAATTGTCAAAATTTTACCTCGATTTCATCATATTTCTTATTATTTCCCAGAATATAATCAAATTAATAATTCTGTAATTATCTAGATTTTTTTATAATTTCACAGTCTTTTGAATTTATCATCAACCCCCCACTCCTAATCTCATCATGTTACCAGGAGTGGGGGGTTGGTGATAAATTCAAAAGACTGTGAAATTATGAAAAAATCTAGATAATTACAGAATTATTAATTTGATAAAATTCTGGGAAATAATAACAAATATGATGAAATCGACAAAAAACTCCGAAAAATTTGAGAAAGTGTGGAGAAATTCCAGAAATGTTGCAGAATTGAATACAGTTATAAAGATTTCATAGAATACCATATATTCTGAAATTAAAAAAATTTTTTTCCAATTTTCAAACAATTTTTTCAATTTCATCATATTTTTTATCATTTCCAGAACGTCGTAAAATTTATAATAATTTTTCAATTTTCTACGATTGTTCATAATTTCACACTTTTTCGAATTTATCAAATTATAGAATTTCGCTAATTGAAGAAGGAGTGGGGGGAGTCTATCTACTCTTTCGCTCAACCAAACTGTTGTACAAAACGCACAAAAAATTACGACCTAAATCTACCTACATCCCAAAAAACTCCACCATCCGAAAATCGAAGGAAAACGCGTCGTATATCACCCCAAACAAGTTCCCCCACGAAAACATTTTCCCGGCTAGACTATACAAATTGCCCCACACAAATACACCCTCTCACTACACTATTCCCCACATACTACATATTATTATACTACATACTGTATATTATACATCCATCCAGGACGCTAAGAACCCTAAATAAAAATACACCGAAAAACAAAAACAAAAACAGAGTCCCAAAATTACCTGCAAAATTCCAGCCAAGCCATCGTCCCCGTACAAGCGCAATTCCCCGGTCTGTTTTACATATCCCGCCACCCTTCAATAACATCACGATACTCGCAACCCTTGCGTCCCTTATTTCGCGACGTGTAGTGTCACTTGAAAAGGGCTCTAATACGCTAGCGAGCGAAAAAAGCCAAGAATAACAATGCAGCGGGTGCCGGTTAACAAGCGGTGGTAAAACAGAAAGAAAAGTGTGGTGCATCAATGAAAATTGGCAAGGAAAATGCGTAGGCGAGTCTTACCTGGTTGACTAGCGGGAGAAGTGACTGTTCTATACTACGGGTCTTAATTTCTAGGGCGCTCGGGTCTACGGGCTCGGACGTCGCCATAATTCTAATAAATATCCCAACTTTGTAGCATCGGGATGGGTTCGTTGCACCCTCGCCCTTTTCTAAATCAGTGTCACGCGCTGTCACGCGCGATGCTAAGCTCTACGTATTTGCAATGAAGTTCTTTTCGTTAGACACCGCAACGCCACTGCGGAGTATGCCGGTAGACTGTGTATAAATGGAAAGCTGTCGACATCGTGCGGGGTCGAGGGGTATTCGTTGGGTATGATCGATTTTTTTGGAGTATGGGCCATAATTTGTTACAATACATAGTCTGATATCATTTTTGATTGATTCCAATTTTGTTACGGGGTTGTGAAGCGCCGTTATAACGCGGTTTTAAGATGGCGGCCAAAAATTGCGCGAGTAATTTAAGATGTACTTATATCCACCAATCACCAAAGAGGAATTTAAGTTTTCCGCTCAATTTTTCGCCGCCATCTTAACCGCGTTAAAAACGGCGTTATAATGCCGTAACAAACTTGGAATCGATCGAGAATGCAGTAATTTCTGGGTTATTGCAGATCGGAATTTCAAGATTTTTAGTCGATGCATTCAGAAATTTCGAAGTTTACATAGAAACCCGAATTTCGGAATTCGAACGATCTTGAAACTTATATTTTTAAAGTTTGAATTTCAACTGCTCGAATGATCGAACTTCTCAATTTTGAAAATTAGGATTACTTCGAATTTCAAGTTTTGGAAATGGCTTTTCTGAATAACTTTTCAACTTTTATGCTTTTTTCCGCATTTTTAACTATTCTAAATCAAACTGTCGTATTTTTTAGACGAAGTCGTCTGGTCACCTTAAAAATTTTAAGATTTTATAAATTCGGAATTTAAGATTTATGGCTTTTATCATTCAAATTGTGAAGAGTTAAAAATATTCGAATTCATACTGTTCAGTTAACAAGACGGAGAAAACAGCCAG